>VZTL01007303.1:24317-53014 GCA_013400535.1 Scopus umbretta
GGGCGGCGGGTGGCGGCGGGCGGCGGGTGGCGGCGCCCCGCGGCCCTGGCTGAGGGGCCGGGCAGGGCACGGAAGGCGCGTCAGTGTTCCGGTCTGTCCACCACAGCCCCCTCCGCACCCCGGAGAGGCACCTCCACGGGAGCCCCTCTGCCCTCGGCAGGGCTGGCTTGCCTGCCTGTCCGGGCTGCGGCCTGCTCCTTCCTCCTCTCCCACCTCCAGCGGGCTCCTGCTGCCCTGCCCGCTCTTCGGCTGCCTGCTGAGGCCGGCGTGTGCATGGGGCGCTCCGTACCACTGCAGCCCCTTTCGCCCCCACCCTCCTCATCGTTCCCCGTTTTCCTTGGACTGCTGCTGAAGCCACAAGCCAAGCTTGAAAGGCCCAGCCAGGCGGGGGCCTGTTGTGGGACGGCAAATGTTTACTCTCCTCTGAGAGTCCGCCTTTTGGAGAGCGGAGGGAGGCTGAGGCAGAGAAGGTGCCCAGAACACAGTGTCTGGAAGAATGAAGGAAACAGAGCATTAGAAGTAGCTTTACCAGGTTGGTTGTATCCATGGCTGTGTTTTGCAGGAGGACCAGTGAAACATAATCGCCAGCACCGCAGTTCAGTTTGAGCTAAAAACTGCATTCCCACCCCTGGTTTTTCAGGCTAGCCTGCCTAGATCATTGCCTGAGGCATGAGAATAAATGTTCCACTAATAAGACCAGAAAAAAAGGCTTTCTTAGATCACTAAAAAGTCCTGAAGAGATACCTGCTTTAGCCCATCTTTCCTTGCTTCAGTTTAACCGTTTATAAATCTGTGCCATTTATCTCTGTATCATTCTCCATAGTGAAATCCAGATACAGACTTTCCTATAATTTTACCCTATACAATGTTTTCTTTGGAAAGGTAGGCACACAGTCCAATTTCGTAAGTCCCAAACCCAGGTCCTGTGGTTTTCTTACCCTGTGAAAAGGCCAGGTGACCTGACACTAACGAACATCCTGCCCAGCTACCTGCAGAGGAAACTCCGAACGCGTTCTACCTTTTCACACTGTGGCTAAAACTCTCTAGGATGTCTTTTTGTTTGCTGTTTTTGGGGCAGCAATGCCTTGTAACTGCACTTAATCAGCTATTTCTGTTCCGACCATTAACAAGGGCCTTTGAATGAAGTGAGCAAAACTGCAGCACTGCAAGAAATACAAATATCGGCAGGCTGCAGATTTATTTACTAGGGAAATAAAAATGGGGGGAAAACGTGACACTGGTAATTTGTGGCTGAGCAGCACCAAGCATGGTTCTTTTCGCCTTCATATGAAAACGGTGAAAGTTCATGCGAATCTTTTTTTACAGACCGCTTTGGCGAAGGACCTGAAAACCAGAAAGGACTTTTTCAGAATATGATACTCACCTAGAAGATACAATGGCTGCAAAAAGTATCTAGGTTCACCGCTGTTGTCATCCTCATCCAAACTGATCACTAGTTTACCGTCTTTTCTACATCCAAGGTTGGGATGTTCAGACAAAAGCTCCCCACAAATTCTGTCTACAATTTCCCTCAGCTGGTAGCATTTCTCCTTCCTCTCACAGAAAATCTCATTGCCTCCCGTTTTCATGTTGCCCTGTAGCCAGTTTTTAAACCAGGATAAGGGAATTTTCTTCATTATGTTGGCAATGTATTCGTAGAGCAGAGAAGGATTCACACAAGTTCTAGAGTTTCCGTTTCCCTCCTTTATATCTGTACCTGAAGTTTTAATCTTTTGCCAGAAGGGGTTACAAGACCAGGTTAAGACTGAGCTTGGGATATCTCTTGGATATATCTGCTTAAAGATCTGTTTGTTTCTTTGGTAACCAATCTCCTCCCTCTGGCTTTCACAAACCCTAATATTAGCCCTTGCCCAGCTGGCAAATCCATTCATAAGATGCTTGAATGAGGCGTGCTTGGCTAATTCTATCCAACAGATTAAAATATTCTGTCAGGCCAAGAAGTTGCTATACCTGAAAACATTTCACAATAGAGCACAGGATCAGCAGCATTATTTGTAAAGACCCAGCTAACCTTTCTTTTTTGAATTGTTGCGTTAGACATTTAAATGGACTGGTCTGATGGTTCGTTTTGCCTTGTGGGTGCTGCCTGTTGGTATGCAGAGAACACAAAAATTGCTGTGAGAAAATCAACATTTTGGCTTGAATTCAACAAAACATGCAAATTAAAAAGAATAGATACAGAGAAAGAAGGCAAATGGAAGGATGAGGAAGGACAGCGGAAAGATGATTGGAAGATCAAAGCTTTTAGTCTTCCTTTGTTTTGTCTTAGCTGATTTATCTTTCATATGAGGATCTACTAAGACAGCTCTTAAAGGAAATGAGAAAATTAGCAAAGAACTATAAACCTTGCTGTTCCATCTCTTGTTCAAAGTTTTCAATTGTTATCTTTAAGCAGAAAGGAACTGGAAAGAAATATCCAAGTGCTACCTTTGTCAGCTTGGATCTTAGAACATTTTGATTTTAGACATGATTTTAGACATGATACTATTAGGGATTATGGGAACATTAAAGCATACTTGCAGCTACAGAACCAATGCATTTAGGCAACTTAATTTATTATTGAAGAACCTTCTTTTTAAAGTCGACGCATTCGTTCCACAAATATTTTTTAACAGAGAAAATGTTCATCTTTGATTAATTGAATTTGACATGAGTTAGTGCCACTGTTTGCCAGCAAGGTGCTGATATAGCTATTGATCAATCTCAATCTGGCTGACTGTAATCAATGGAAAAGAGAAAAAAAAATCAGACTCAAGCTGGGGCATCAGCCTAACATAGGACAAAATATTTTCACAGAAACCATTGCCCTCTGGAGGGGGAATGAAAAATCACGCAAGGATTAGGTAAAAAAATCCCTTTTATGTCACTGAATTTATGCTTTACAGTCCAGGAGTGGTTCTACAGATTGATGCAAAAAGAAATGCTCTGTCAGAAGAGCCACAGTGACCACAGTGCTTATGTCAGTGAAGGCCGGAGGAGAACTAATCCCCATCTGTCTGCCCCATTACTCTCCTCCCCTTTATCTCTAAACTCCTTATCTCTAAACTCACTGAACATCCACTCTACAGCAGATGTACTTTCTCTTCCAACTTCATCTTGGATCCCTTCCAAGCTGGTGTCATCCCTCTTTATTTGCCAAAATAATTTTTTATGCAATCCCTAAAGAATTCTTGCCTGCCTTATGTCAGAGTCTGTATTCCATCCTCTTTCTTGACCTTTCTGCTGGTTTTGGGTTTTGGTGGGGGTTTTTTGGTGGTGGTGATGGGGTTTTTTTTGGGGGTAGAGGGGGACTTTTTATTATTTTGATTACTCTTTCCTCCTTGCTCTTTTATTCTTGCAAGGTTTTGAGAAATTGTGTTCTCCTTTTTATTGCTCTACTTTCATGTCTGGCATCTATTTAAATAGATTTTTCTCCTGTCTCTGAGAACTTCACAGAGATTTTTCCCTTGGCCTTTAGATATTGATAGCTTGTATCTTGGATAATCACTTTTAAATGTCACCTTTAACTGAGTATGAATGAAAGCGAGCTCCTTTCTTTGCCTATATATTCTCCCTGTGTTGCAGGGGAAATGACAATATCTCACAGTGGTCTTTCCAGTTTGATTTATAGCAATCTGATGTCTCCTGACTACAAATCTGGTGGTTGTTTTAACCCTAAATAGGACACATGCACCAGCCATCTGAAGGAATGTAACAGCCGCACTAGTCCACCTGTAGGGCTAGCAGTGTTCAATATCTAGTGTTTCAAAGAAGAGTGCAAAATACAAAAGTCCAGAAGCTAAACTGTGCATTAAACAAGAAAAAAAAATCTCTTAGCCTCCACAACACAGCAGCAGAAACCCTGAATTTTGAAATTAATACAGCAATCCAATTTAACTTCAGCCTTACTTGAACTAGGAAAACAAATAGCAAGGATTCAAATATGGTCATGTTTTTCTCTTTCATAGCATCTAGAACTATTCCTTATTTCCTATCCAATAACTACATTTTGCATTCTTGTTCATCTGGGTGGCTGAAACGTCTTCCCCTCTGGCTTCTAGTGTCCTCTGCCACTCCTTAATCCTTCAGATCCGAAATTGCATGACTCCAAGTCAGGTCACAGTATTTACAAATAGGGTCGTAAACTGAACAGAAGTTCAGCTGTAGAAGAAGGTTCATCTCCAGAAGACAGGACTCAAGTCTGGGAGTACTACTCATCTCTCAATCAGGGGTATTAAGCCCAGAAATAGGAATAATTCCCAGATGGATGCCCCAAAGTAAAGCTGAAAGTGAGGTTGTTACTGCAACAGTTTTTAGTTTATTTTTATTCCAGAAAAATAACGGTTAATAAAAATTACCTTTCTTGCCACTGTTTTCCCTTCCCCTATTAAGTTATACTCAAATTATTGATTACCTTATCTGGCTCTCTATATCTGTTTGCTTCTGCTTCTTCTTCCTTGAGTAGTCTCTCCTTATTTTTGTATGTTACCCTCTTTATGATCGTATACCTGTCAGTCTTTTTGGTATCGTTTCAGTGATCTGTGTGCCTTCCTCTGCACAGCTCTCCATCTTTGGTTTGATTTTGAATAAATCTGTAAGGACCTAAAGTACATATTTAAGTCTTTCTGGAAATCAAAATCCTGCTTTGCTATTTATAGCAATTATTAACTTGTATCAAAATCCACTCTGTTCTTCCCTGACTTGCCAGTTGGGCTGGATGTATCCTAAAGCCCAAAGTCAAGACAGGATTTTATTTGGATTTTAGTGCTAACCTGCCATAGTGTCAACTTGCACATATTTTTTACTGGGTTTTACTTTGTTTTAATCTGTGAATAGAGGGCAAAAGCCACTTTTCATTTCTACTCTTTTTACTCTGTGGAGCTTCTTATACTCAGAAATGTATATAAATGTATTTGTAAAGAAATAAAAACCTACGCGATAACTCACAGATCTGTGAGAAAATAGGGGAAGAACCAACAAAAAAAGTTTCAACAGTTGATACCACCTAAGGAAAATACTTTGGTGGTAAATTCAAATGAAAGAAAACATGTGTGGTTGTAGATTCTTCCAAGGTATGATCATCTTTCCTGAAAGGCAGCTTAGTAGTGGTAATTATGTTGATGATGAGACCTTCCTATCTGATAATGCTGCAATGTAAAGCTGAAGTTTTATATATTTATCAGTCAAAAGTGTGACACTACAGTGTATTCTTCACATATTCTGTAAACCAGAAATCCAGTAAATCTTTCTCTTGAAAGCAAACTAGATGTACAGTAAGACAGCTGTAAGATACTGTAAGACATACATAAATGACACAATTCTCCTTCTTGTTCCCTTTTTCTAAATCTTCACTGAAATAATCTATGCTTTATTTACCAGTCTTGTTCAGTGTAGGCTTTCAGCTTGTGCATCCCTGTTATACTTTAATTGCTGCCTCAAAAAGATTTGTGGCCAGTACTGTACCTTTATCCACATGGATATCTGAATATGACATGAGACAGATTCACTTTCAAAATAATTATTCTTAAAACTTTCATTTGAATATTCCCCTACTTTTTGAGCTTTCTTTCAGCACATTATAAACAACATCTGGGGTAGTTAACTGCCAGCCAGCATGTCTGGTTTTCCCCAGCATTTAAAGCAATGCTTAAAATCTATTTTATTTTAATCCATAACTGCGTAAGTGTTATTGGAAATATTCTGAGACTAAAATTACAAGAGACCAACGTTTTTTTCTTTGAGAAACATGCTCAGAAAAAAACTTTATTTGTCATTTTGTCATATGCATAAATCTGGAGTGGCATGGTACAGAGGAAATTCAGGTGTGGCATCCAGTCCCTTTGTACAAGTCCATGCTGATCCCAACATAATGTCTTCCTTACAGACAAAAGATGTCTATTGCCACCACTTGAGCAATGGAGTCATATTTCAGATAGTTGCTTGGTTTGTGAAAATGAATCATAAAGGATAGCACCAAAATACACTTGTCATATGTTGCCATAACCAAAGCAGGTGTACTTCATTACCTTTCCCAAGAAAGCAATAGCACCTACGCAGTCATCTTTAAAGAAGAAAAAAATTGTTCTGCTACTAACAGGATAATCATTTCCATATAGCTGTGCGGAGCTATACGGATGGCCTTCATTATGCCTGGATAAATCTGTAAGCTCCAGTACCAATTCTATACTGTTCTCATGAATCTGCATTTTGACAGAAAGTTGCAAAAACTGTGTTGGAATATGTTGCATGAATACCAGTCTATTTTGCAGGATTTCCTAAAAAGTGTGGTCAAACACATTATGCTCGGTAGCTCTACTGCCTGCAGGATCTTCAATGACTGTCATTCTCCCAGCAGTAATTTTTCTTTCAGAGGAGCTGATAGACTGTATTGGCTGGTTGAGCCAACCCTGCATACCAGTCTACTGAATCAGCTCAGTATAAGACTGTTTTGGTATGTAACCCAGCAAGCATCCATGCTGAGTTATTTTTCTTTGCTCCAGGCACAGCAGTGAAGAGGTATTTTTTACTGCATTTGCAATGCAGGCAATTCAGCCTTCTTCCCAGTGTTGCAGTCTGGGAAACACAATACTCTGAAGTTGCTTATTCTTTGCAGCACTGACAGAGCATTTTAGATTGGATTCCAGGAAACTGAGGCTGAAAAGTAGTTTCATTTGCATGGTGCAGCAGTCCTTTGTCACACCCTGTCTCTTCAATGTCTGTCAGTGTGGCCACAGGTTAGGGTACCTAAGAGTGACTATTTTTGGCAGCACAGTGTATTGCTCAGACTGGTCCTGGTTTCTGCAGATAAAGGACTATAGCTACCTGTTCAGTCAGCAAAGAGAAGCACAATACTCAAGAATTGTAATTATTCTAGTGTCACATTGCCACGTTAATGACTTCAGAACAACTGTCACAAGCTTTAGTGGGCATCTTTGTCCCATTTACCGCCACATAAAGTAAGTTTTTGTGGGTGTGTTGTGTAAATTCTTCCATCCTGGCTCATCAGCCTGTCTTCTGTTTTGACAAATGCATGTAATTGCGGCAAATACACTTAGTTAACAACAATTCAGCTCTGAGAATTCAAGAGAGCGTAACTCACTTATGTTGGTTCTCATCTGAAAAGCACTCTTCTCAAAATATACTTGGACATCTGATCCCTTCGTTTTGATAGATTTTTAACTTCTTCCTTGGGACTAGGTTATCTGCAGTGGCCTTACGCATTGGCAGGTTGTTTGGGTGCAAACTAAATTTTTTTTTTTTTTCATCATAGGCAGTATGCAGTGCTTCTCCAGACGTGGTATTTAGCTTATGAGGGAGGTATTCCTAATTACATCTTTAATTTACTGCATTCCATTCTATGTTACTTAGCATATGCAGCATATCTTGATATGAAATCAGTCATAGCTATTACCACTACGCTAGCAACATGGTTGTTTCTGATTAATACAAACAGCTTTTGAATGCGGTATACTCTATTTAAGAATATTCAAAATATGTAGCATCAATTTTCCAGTGTTCTACAATTTTAATTTCATTTTCTTCACTTGTAGCGTATAAGTTTAGTGTGAAATCACTGATGGTAAGCATCTGCAGCCAGTCTGTCTGTAGATGATAGTGAAGATACCGTTACTGATTCTTATTTTTGTAGTGCTTTATGTTTATTCCTGTAGTAGACAACAGCACTTCACAATATGTGTATCATTCAAGTACTTCTATCCCTTGAGCAGAAAGAATGCTATACAGCATTTTCTCAGGGACCATCTAAAGGTGTCTTCCTTGTTAATAATTACTACTTTGCTCTTTTGATAAACAGAATCTAGATTTTTTTTTTTTCACCATGCAAAATAACATTGGAATTTCCAGTTATATTGAATCACATCTCACTCTTGTTCATGTTTTGGGTGATAACTAGCATTTGAATTTGCCACCACTTGTTTCTTATGGCATCCTAGGCTGGAATCTGATTACACATGGGCTGCCCTCAAGGAGTATTCAGTTAATTTATATTCTCAAGGTACATTAGATTGGCATTTTTCTCCTCAGAAGTTGTGAATTATGTATGTCCTCTGTGCTCATTTGGAGGAAAGCATACTGAGTCTTCCATCTCCCATGCTTAACTATGCTTGTGCAGAACTTAGGTTTCAAAACTTCAGTAAAATAGTGCACATGCTGTAAAAAAACCAAAAAACACAGAGATGTCCCAGCGACAGGTAGCAAGAGCAGCAGCAGATATTTAGTTTGCTTAATGCGAAATGCTTCATAGTGGCACAAGTATGTTCTGGCAAAAATGCTGCTACATATTCCAATAGGATAGCAATGTTTGTAGTGTCTAAATAATAATAACAACAACAACAGTATCAACCACACCAAATCCTTATATAATGGTTCTCATTAGTACACTGCATGGTGATTTTCAAAAGAGCTCTGGCTATCCTTATTCTACAAATGAAGAAACTGAGAAACAAAAAGGAAAAGCAATTTGCCCACATTCATCTAGAAGTTCATGGGCAGAAACAAAACCTGTATTAGTATGATTCTGTGTGCACTACATGATATTGCTCTCTATCACTTGTCCCCCTGCAATGTTCTGAAAGTTGCTCGCATGAGAAGTTTTCCTGACCCTATATAAAAGAGTAAGCCGTAGTCAGGTATTATAAGTTAATTCAAGTGTCTATTTCTTTGCCAACTGCTGCAAACTACAAGTCTTCTCCCTGAAAAATGGTCTCAGTCACCGATAAATGTGGATTCCACTGCCAAGGATCAAAATTTATTTGTTGTTGCTAGTTGTGTACTAATACAGAGGAGCACAGAGTCTGTATTTCATTAATAGTTAATTGCACAGTAGTAAGAGGTTATGAATGGAATTGAGGTCTGCAGGGGAATTTTTTCTTCCGTGTGTACATCTTTTCCTTGTTTCAACTGCATCTGATGTCCAGGATGCCCTGCTTTATTTTCTTTTATTCCTTCTTACTGATTCATCACCTGGGATATTACTTGAAGCAGCCTACTTGACTTACTGCCACTCTTTTGATTTCCTGAAAAGAAACATGATGAGCATGAGGAAAACAGTGCAGGAAAGCAGAGAATGAGAAGAAGCACAAGGAAGCAAAAGAGAGAAAAGGATAGAGAAGATAAACATACACCAAGAACCACAAAGGAAGGAAGATCGACCAGAGGGAATTAATTTGCCTTTGTGGGGAGTTTACTAGAATTCGTGCTCTGTATTCCAAACTGGCCTTTACCCAGTCTCTCCCATGCTATCCTCTTTCAGTCACTCCTACAACCTGTCTCACCCAGTCACCTCACGCAGAAATCATCTTTAGTCCTTGCAGAACACCTAAGAGGTGTGAAAAAACTGTGCATAGCTGGTATCAGTTGACATGATATTGTCATACTTCTCAGCTGCCTGAGGGTGCGTGATCATTTCCATTCTCCACGGCGTCCTTCATTTTAAAAAGACCTCTGAAAGCTGATCAGCAGGTTGAAAAGACAACAGAGTCTGCAGGTCTAAGTAAGCTCAGGAAGAACACATGCTGCCTTTGCCTCAGTATGGCCAATTCGGGAATTGATAGTAGAATGCAGACTGAGAGGAGCATGAGCAGAAAATGAAGGAAAAGAGGGGACACACAATTGCACAGGAGGAGGAATACATCTTTGGAGGAAGGTACCATTTAAAAAGAGGATGAGGCACACAGTAGAGCTGAAAGAACATGGAAAGTGAGAGAAAGCATAATCTAGGGCTGGTAGGAAAAGGAACAGGAAGGCTGATCAGAGGGAAAGCTGAAAAGCTGTGAGCAACTGGGAAAAAGGCACAGACCCAGAAAAAGAAGCAAAGATAGTAATAGAAAAGAATGGGAATACAATCAGCTATTTCTTTCTTGCCTACAGAAAATATGCTGCAAATATATTACTACAGAATTAATATCTAAAAATAATTGTTTATATAGAACAGAAAATGGGGACAAAACTCTAGAGGGGAAGTGACTGAAATAAATAGGCAGGTCCTCTTCCCTCAATGCAACAAATCCAAACGCTGGATTTGTCAAGACGGCGTTTTTTTTCCTGAATGATATGATGGTCATATGTATGCAATAGGAAAATATGTGAAGCATTTCTGTTCTGATTGCGTCACTACTCTTATTACAGTTTTCATAATAAAATCACAAGAAATACAGTATTGTAGCACTAAGCCCCCGTAAAATATAATTTAGGTGTTTTAGCACTATATGTATGTTCCGGATTATTTTAGAATGCAGGAAATTAATTTGAAATGAGAGTAAAATAAATCTAGTACTTTGCACAAATTTGTTACTGCAGATTAAATGTGTGTCATTAATTGTCTACATTTAATGTGGAGTGCTGAAATAAATTCTTGAGCATCTACTAATTTATATCTCCTCATAGCCCATTGATCTCTGTCCGTACCCCCATTTCTAAATGAATGGGTGTTAGCAGAGGAAGAGAATTAAAAGAACATAACAATGAGATATTAAAAATGATTCGTGTACCAAAGTGTATGAAGAGAGAGATGCAACAAGATTTTTAGACAGATAGATGTCTATTAGTGGACAGAGAGATGGGTGCACACAGAAGAATTGAGAAAAGCAGTTAAAAGAGAGTGCATCATAAACCAAAATACTTTTCCTTCATGTAGATCACTTTAAGATCACCAACTGGCAATTAGGACGATGAACTGCCTGCAGCCCACCAGCCAGCTACAGAGAAGAGCACATAGTAGCATCATGTTCACAAAAATGAGGTTGATTGAACAAGAGCTCATTCAAACTTTTGTGACTTAGCAAAATGGAGAAGTATGCGGAGGAAGACCATAAAAGCTTTTGTTTAAGAGACTGATTCACATGCAGAACAATCACGAGTTTAGACATAAAGGGCATTAATAAGCTAAGTGGCTCCAGTTTTCGTCATTCCTTGGCAGGCATAAATGACAGTGTTTAATTGCTGACAAGAAATTGAGAAGTATACACAAGGGAAACTGTGAACATTAATAAAGACTATCTTTAGATCCCTACTTGTTCCAGCTGGATGTTCTGTAGAGATTTGTGCAGAAACACAGGATGTCAGAAAGGATGCTAATGCTAATCCCAACATGACATTGTAAAGAGTGCTCCAAAACATGTCTGCATTCTGCATGAAACATGAGTCCATCTCATGCTTGAGGACACTGCAGACACACTCTCTGGAGGTAAATACATGCTCAGACATGGGTTTTTGGGAAGCCTTACAGCCCACTGGAAGAGGAGGTATGGGCCAACATTACCTCTGTGAACCATCCTAGGCATGCAGCTTTCTCACCCTTTCCACCATCCTGTATTTTATCTGATTTTGCAGTGAAGTTGCAATGGCTGCCATCAGCCAAACAAGTGGAACATCAAGGCTTTTCTAGAAGAAACCTGACACTGAACCCTGGAAGGTGAGATGTGATCACAGCAGGGAATGAGCACAGGGTACGTTCTAGTAATATGGCCATGCAAGTGCTGATCTATTGGCAATGTGGACGTAGGAACATTTGTTCTAAAGAACTCCCAGCTCATGAAGTTTCAGCTTCTCTCATCTATTATTGAAGTAGGAATAGCAATGGGGAGGTGAGTAAATACCAAGAACACTGTCATACCTGAAGTCTGTAATTTTTTTCCACTTTTTTGCTTTGTTGTATTTGTCCTAAAAAAAAAGTTCAGGAAGGAAACATTATGCCATTGCCAAACTCAGGAAAAAGTCTTACCCTAGTAATATCATTACGTACCAGGATCAGTATTAAATAGGCACTGTTTTAATCTATTTCTCTCTGCAGTAGAAACATGTGTATTGCTAAATGATGTAGTAAGCCTTGTTTTGAAGTGCAGGCACACTAACACAGAGATATGTGAATGTTACAGACTGCACTTATATATGACACATCTGAACGTAGCACACATCTGAACATGTCACTTAAGGCCTAGGTGTGGCTTGAGAAGTGATTTTGCTGAAGTCTTGTTCTTTGCTGTCATGCAGATGCTCATGTAAGTGGCAGAGTTTTCATTTCCTTCTGCCATCTAACTTTTGCTTGCCTAGTTAGTGCAACACCACCACCAAAAAAAATCTGCTCCTTTTCTGCATGTCAGGATGGATATGGTAGTGAAAGAGACACAGAAAAGACAGATTTCTGGTGCCAGAACGTGTTGCTGATCTTGGACAGAAAGGAAACACTGAGCCTGCCCCATGCTATATGATTCTGTCATACACGGGGCATCTAAATCAGAGCTGCCAGTATACAGATCCTTCAGCATTCAAGGACACCACTAGCACTTAAGTCACTGAACATTCATGCACCTTTGCTTGATTGCCCATCTTTGTGAACCCTGGGGGCTGGGAGCCCGGGCAGGGGAAATGATGTTTCAAAAACACCTAAACATCTGAGAAACCAAACTCTGGATACTTGGAAATCCTACCCTGTATTCTTCATCTTCCTAATCCATTAAAGCATTTGGAAAAACACAGTAACCCTGAAAAAGTGTTGCAGTAATAGATTGTCTGAAGACAAAAATATGACACATTTTACTTTTCAAAGTCAGCAGCAGAAACTAAGTATATCAGAATTGTTTTCCAAACACACCCCTACCTAGTGTTCCTCTTTTCTGTGCTTTTGCTCTTCTTTGTATCCAGAGGTTCTATATTCTTTGAGTGCATGGTAGTTTCTTGCCTGGTTGGTTTCAGGGAGCTGTGGAAGGCTTCCCCTTTCCTTCCACTCTCTTCTGTGGGACCCGCTGTACCTGAGAGGGGAACTTGGTTGGATGAGGTTTGTTTAGTAAATTCTTCTTCCTCTGTTTTGGGATTAGGCGCATCTTGTGGGTCATCCCTCTTGAAGAAAAAAGGAAAGATTAACAGATACAGTAGCAACTGACATAAAAAAAGAGCTCTGCAGAGACCTGATTAGCACAACTGGAACTTTGTGATAATTTCCTATATAGTAGTCCCCTATATACGGAATAGTCTGCTATAAAGTGGTATCAGACAGACCATCTGTAGGAAATGTGATATGTTTACATAGAAGAGAGACTACTGTTTCTCCTACGTTATCAATTTGTTGGCAATTACTGGCCTACAGCTTTGGCTAGAAGTGACTATGCAGTTCATCAAGGGATAACAGGTCCCAAAGCTTAACCTTGGAGAGCTGTTTGTGGCTCCTCCAAGTTCTCTGCTTCTGATTCATGTCCAAGACTCCTTTATCTCTGGGTTATTCTCCTCTTTTTGCTCATATTCAGAAGCTGAGATAAGATCTTTGCTCTCCCTCCTGTCCAGATTTTGAGATTGGTCCCTACTAAAATCTTTCTACGCCTCCTGTTTTAAAGTAGCTGAGGCAGGGATACCTGTAAGCCTCTCACATGCAGGCAGCTTTCTGTCTAAACATGAGGAGAGCAGGGAGGATGTAATAATGGAAAGGAAAATCCAAAACTTAAAAACTGTCAGTAGAAAAGTCAGTAGTGAGTGACAGCCAACACCTCAAGGTATTGAAACACTGATGAACCTGTGACTGGAAAAATAAGACACCTATTCTGAAAAGTAAACTAGAGATTCTAGGTCTGGAGCATGATTTTCGTATATTGAATCACTAGCAACAACTGCTGTACGCGCAGGAGCTCACATTCATGTCAGGCCAGCTTATGTCCAGAAGGTTGTACAAGGATCTTTGGATCAAGACATTGTACAAGGATGTCTTTGACATCAGATGAGAAAGCAGAAAGCCCAGAAGAAAGATGCCTATGTGGGGACAGCTGAAGCAGTAAAGTATCAATTAAGAAATTTTATAAATCCTGTGCTTACTTTCTCTTAACAACCTATGCATTCTTGACTTAACCAATATGGTTGTAGGATGTGGCTGTGCAGATTTTTAAGCCAAATCTGAGTCTTATACTTTCTGCAAATCTAATCTGAATATGCTAGTTTTTCTCCTAGACTTTCTTCAGTCATCCCTTTAGCTGATCACTGATTTTTCTTGAAAGAATAATCTCTCACAGTTCTCTCCTCTCTCCAAAATTCTATTTTTTCTAGTCCCCTTGTAATTTTTCTGCTGTATGTGCGTAGAGCTGTTCCTTCTCTCAGCTACCTGTGTCAAGGGAGAAGATGGGAGCCCCTGAGTGCAGAAAAAAAGGTGTACATGCAGCACTGAGCTTTGGCCATGTGATGATGGTTTTCTCTTCTCCCTGTGAACGTGCCTCTGCTTGGCTGAGAACTGGGTTGGCTTGAGTGGGAACTAAAGACCCATCAGTGCCTGTGCTGACAAAAGGTCAGGTCCCTTCTGTGCTTTAGTGAAATTTCTGTTTGCAATATTCTCTCTAGGACCTTCTGAAGCATTTTTGCTGACCTTCACTGTTCTCCTTGTTTCTCTCTTAGCTACGGCGAGCAGCTGCCTTCTGCCTGTCTGGCTGCCCACTATAGCATTTCTCTCAAGAACTTTCTGTCCTTTGAATGGATCAAATGCCTTTGCCCTCTTTGCTTATTAGTTGTCAGTCTCTGCGTGGGTCTCAGCTGTGACATGTCTTTCCTTCTCTGCTTTTTTTCAGTGCTTTGTGGAATTCAGTCAGAAAGGACCATTTTAGAACATACTCCCAACTAAACACTGAACAACAAGTAGTATGCTATTTACTGATTCGCAAAAATTTATCAGGGCTATGGTGTGCCTAGCATCCTCACTTCCATTGCCCTGAAATTCTGTAAGGAGTTTACAACAAGCTATTATTTCGATAAACAGAACAGTAACTCCTTCAAAGCACACAAAAACTTTGACTTGGGAGGTAATAAAGAATATTGGCACAAGTGATATTTTCTGATTGGTCAGTTTGAACTTCTGATACCTATTTGCGAGACTCACATTTTCAGATGGGTTGTTTGGGCTGGGAGCTTGCTTGCGACACGTGCCAAAATCCTTGCATTTTACATTGACTTCGGTGTTGCTGACATTTTCTGAGGGTTTCAGGAGAGAGATGAGCTGCAGCCACAGGTGGAATAGGTGTTGTTGCTGGTCTGGTGGGGCACAGAGCTCTAGATAATAGGAACGGCCATTTACTAATTTTAACAGGAGAATATGCTTATCTGCACTGTGGACAGAGAGTTCCACAAACTTCAAGGGGAAGAACCTATAAAAAAAGGTGGAAACTCATCATTAAGCACAAGTGGAGAGTCCTCTCTAAGAAAATATTGTCTCTGTCAGACCTACAGATAGAGTAAGACTAAAAGTCAGAAACTGGAATAGGAAGAAGCTGCCGAGTGGATTTGGACACTCTTCTTATGAGTGCCTCTAGCTGATTGTGGAAGAAATGCTGGGCAGTAGTGCACAGAATGGAGGCAAAGGAAGTTGGCTTCTCTACAATGTCTTTATTCCACTGCCTCATTCCCTGACAATCCTGTACCACGAATCTTCCTACCAGCTTTCAGCTTCTGTTATATTTAGAAAAAGGTTTATTAAGTATTCATAGTCATCATCAATCTATATGCATGTGGGTAGTGTCGGCCTGAAATGATGACTGGAGTAGGGCCTAAAGGTGTGTACTTAAGTTTAAGTGATTCCCCTAACTTTACTGTACTAGTGCTGGGACAAAGAGTCGCTGCAAATATGAGGCCTGTTAATAATCTGACCCTTAAAAGAAGGAAAACACTGTAAGGAAATAGGAAATATGTTCCTATTTCTTATTTACATTTTAAAGAAATATTTAACCCTTCTCAGTGCTACCTCACCTGGTAAGTGCTAGCTGTTCCATGTTGGATGGCCACTCTGAGAGTTTCCAGAAGTTTGTTGTACTTTCCTGTGGGGACACGGGTACCTCACGCGCTACCAGCATCGCATTGGGCATTGGTGAACTGGGATTGGCAGCACAGATGCCGATGGTCACGCAGCTGGGTTTGTTATGGACAGAAATTGGTTCCCCTCTTCCGTTAACCTGAACAACAACAAAAAGAAAGGCCTATCAACACTGACATTTGCCATATGATCTCTCAGAGAATATACTACCAACACATTTCATGGTGTTTTGGCTTGGGGGCCCCTAGAGGTTATATACTAGGTTGGTGAGGAGAGGGCAATGTGGAATAATGAGACAGGAATGTCTATGAATGAAAAGAAAGAAGTTGAGTACAGATAAAGAAGAACTGGAGATCACTGGCTCGTGTAGTCCAAATCATTGGGTATCTGATTGCTGTGGTCAGAAACCTCTTGAGTACTATTATCTTGAATTTCTCTTAGTGTAAATGTGATGGAAGAGGCACTCTGTTCTGATGATTCACTGTCTTTGTCAGCATTACTGTGGTATTAATGAGACCTGGTTATGAACCAGGATCCTGCTGCGTGCTGTGCAAATACAGAATGGAAAAAGATCCCAAGTAATTTATGTGTAAGAGATGAAATTACAGAAAGGGAAAAATGAGGAAATACAACGAGATAAGAATAACTTGGTAAGTATGACCGAATCACATGTTATATACCATTGTCAGGGTTTCATTTTGATAGGCGTCAGAGAAAAAGTGTGTCCTAAGAAGGAACTTGAGGGAGAACAATGCATTAAATTTGTGGGTATCTCATAGAATCTCCTCCCAAGTGTGAGAGACAGTATGCAAAAAAGATCAAAGGCTTTTTTTTTTTTTCCTTCATTTTAATGTAAATGAGTCAATGATGTTGCTATTTTCTTGGGTTGATTGGCTAGGGCAACTGCCTCATTGATAGTGAATGAGGTCTGATAAATAAAGCAGGGATAAATCATAAAGTGCCTTGAAAATGGAGAGTCTAGCTAATTAACATTCTGCATGTGTATCAACAATACATGATTGAATTAATCAAGGCAAGACCAAAGGATGTTGCAATTATCACAAAGTGAGGTAATGAAGCCCTATGAAAAACACTGTTGAGATACATCATGTAAATAGAATTCAGATATTTTAGACACACTGTGAATGCAGTATTGTAGGAGCGTAGACTGTTGCCAGAGTCTTATAGGGTTCTTTGTCCGGTGCTTTGGGTAAGTGACAGGCAGGGTAGTGATGTTGCCTGCAAGGATACTAGAAGTTGCAAGTAGGGGGAGATTGCCTGGGAAAGGCTGGCTGCCATTTAGGCTAGGTTGAACTGATGTTGATGGCTAAGAACCTTAATGAGATAGCACAAAACCAGAAATTTGCTGGAACAGTCCTAGCTGTTGCTACAGGAAGGAGTAGGGCTGACAAGGAAGGGTGAAAACATCATTCTTTGTCCTCCTCTATTTGCAGCATTGCTATTGCTGGGTTTCTGGACTATTGCCTTTAAAGTGTAAGCAGAGTGAGTCTATAGGAGAAGAGAAACATCCATATGTGTGTAGTAAACAGAGATTAAGAATATGAGAATGAAGGAATGAGGAATGCCCACTGAACTGAGGGAGGGGAAAAAAGGGTAATCATTGCAAGCAATTTTGTCATAGAATCATTAAGGCTGGAAAAGACCTCTGAGATCATCTAGTCCAACTGTCAACCCAGCACCACTATGCCTACTAAACCATGTCCCAAAAGCATGACAAATGATTTCATTCGAATGACTTTTTACCTGGACAAACTTGCTCTCGAAGATGGGGGCAGAGGTAAAAGGAGCATATTCTCCTTGCCGAAGAAGTCTCTGAAGGTCACCCATAATGGATGCCTGAGTTGAACTGATGCTCTTGAAATCAAACTTGCTATTCATTTTGCCTATCCACAAAACAAAAATAAATTTACAAATTAAAGGGAATAGAGGTAAAAAGGTTTATGTTACCCTCCCCCTGATGATTATGAAAAGAAACAAACAATCCTTCCCAATAGGCCTTATTATACTACTAAAGAGCAGAACCTCTCCCCCCAAAACACACATTTTTAAGAGCGTGCAATCTCAAGTGCAAAGGGGAACTTATTAAGGCTAACAGCTCTTGACTCCTGTTTTACTATTTAAGTAAAAAGGGCCTGTGAGTCTATAAACACTAGTTTGCACATGCTATTGTATATTTTGATAAGCTCTTATTTATAAGTAATCTTGTCTATTTTTGCCACTGTTAATATTTCTTTGTTGATGTATTTTTACATGAGCATAGTGGCATACTTTGCAAATAACAGTAGAAGCCCTTGGGCTGTTTTCAGTGAGACTTTGCGCTTCTTGAATCACATGTTTTTGTCAGGAGCCGAGAAGAAGGCAGGACTTAGGAGATGCTCTGAAGTAGAAATTCTCCAGCAGCTGACCAGGCTGACTTTTACATAAAAGCTGGAGAATAAGTAACATGGTATCGATTAACTCACTGAGAGGAAAAAAACTTCAAGGCTACTCATTAATTACATTGCATAAACCTTTATTAAACAGCTAATTTCTATTAATCTAAGTAGATACAGAAGTCAAATTTGTTCACAACTGCTCAGTAAGTGACAGAATGCCAAGCAGAATAGAAATAGCCTGCCACTGGGTTTTTCGGTGTTGGTTTTTTTTTTTTTTTTTTTTTTTTTTAAGATAGATGTAATAGACTTCTACTTCCCATACATACCTTGTTTCACTTAGGTCAATCCATTTCTTACACAGAGGAGTATGTCTAAGAAAAGAGAGAGCACAAGTGTGCTAGACCCTTCTGCAGAGCCCGCTGGAATTCTCCCAGCACTAGAAACCCGTGATGGGCAGCATCATCAGGCACGGTCTTGATGATATGGTTTCCCTGCTTGAGTTTCTTTAAGGAGTGATGATGCGAAGCGAAGTGGTACGTGAATGCACATACATGAGGCAGCAAGTTTTGTCATAACAGGCAGGCAGGGTGGTTTGGAAGAACTCAGCCCCATCACTGCTGGCATCACAATACATCACCTGGTTTGTGCTCTCACCAGTCCCGACAGCAATTCCAATTCTTGGTTGCATCAGGGCATAGTGGTAACAGGTAGCATGGATTCACCTGTAACGCAGGCACATTAAGGGCATGGTAACATCAGATATTTTTGCATAATATTGTCTGTGCAGCACAGGCTTCCAAGGAACAGCAAGGGTTGGTCTGCTCCATGAGGGACAGTGAGCTGGGAGTGAAGGATGACCTCAGCAGAGGCACTGCCTTCAACAGTCAAGGCATAGTCCTCCAGGATTCAAAGTGAATGGGCTGAGCAGGATGGTGGTAACAGCGTCCGCTGACAGGCACAGACAAGACAAGGTGGAGAACCAGATCTGGAGTCCATCCTGAGGCTCTGTTCCAGGAATCCAGTCAGGAGCAGCAGCAGGCAGAACTGGTGACAGGTCTGTAACAGATGCCCAAGAAAGCCAAGAAAGTCCACCCAGGAGTCAGGGCTAGCAATAGATACCCCTATAGCCTTTCTCAAATGAGGACTAGGTGCCCGGGCCAGGGCTTAAGTGTATCTCCCAGACCCGTGGGCAGGTGGTGTGGGGTGGAGGTTCCAGGTGAGGCTGGTCAGGGCAGATAAGGCCTACTGGTGCACTCAGGGCCCTGACCTGGGTGTTAATGAGCCAATTTAAAATGCAGCTTGTATTCATGTGTCTTGCTCTGGTTTGTAAACGTTAGCTTCTCTCTATACATTCTTTTGCCAGAGTAACCTTTTAGATCAGCCAGGTGATGTCATAATCAACCTGTGATGTTAACTCCTTTTTTTCATCTTAAGTGACAGCACTGCTGCTTCCAACTCAGCCTGGTGCTTGGGCAGGGTTCAGGCCATGACTGAGCATGAGGCTGGTTGTGGCAGAACCGGTATTGCAAAATGAGAGTTATGTTGTCTGACCATTTGAAGAACTGTTGTGCAATCTCCTTTGCAGGTACACAGCCTCCTTTGGGTGGGTACACATCCACCCTTGCTTAGGTAGGACCCACCATAGGACAGCTTCTGGACTGTCTGATGATACTATGTACTGACATAGCAATGTCCAGTGGAAATGCTTTCTGCTCTCTCCACTATACAAGACAACGCTGATCCAGAGTGGACAACAATGATGCTTTTCTTTCCCAGCTGGATTTCAGCTGTGTAATATACATGGCTGGAGAAGGCTAAATGGCATTGCTCTAGCAAAACCACCACCAGCAAGCCCTTTTTCAACATTGAATTGTGTTTCCCTCTCTAGCCAATGGAAATGTAATTGCCAACACCCCCACGAGTGAGTGACTGAGCCGAAGGAGACTGACTCCACAGTCAAGTGGTTTCAGCTCTTGCCTGAACCATGGAAGGTGCAAATCCTGCCTACCTACCCCAAATACATGCATACACTCAGCCCTCGTTTGGACTGTGCAGCAAGTGTGGTATGCAGATACCAGAGGAAGGAGAGTCTGAGCTAAGACACTGTTAGGAAGCAGTAGAGTCACAAGGGCTCTTATAGGGCAGGATAATAACATTTTCACACCTAACATGGCATTACTATATGATGCCCTGTTGTGCCATGTGCATGTTCTGGCATGGACAGCTCAGGTGCCTCTGCATCACTCATTGCTCTAATGTGTTGACATGTATTTAATCTCCCAGTCTAAGGATAACACATCAGCTATTGTAAGACATGTGGCTCTCATTTTTTCGAGACGCACATTTTGTGTGGCTTTTGAGGGGTGGGGTGGGTGGGCTGAATCCTGTAGCCTGACAGAAGCGAGGCTGCTGCAGCTCCATGCCCCCAGGGCCAACCAACAGCAAGGATGCGCATGTATTCACAGTAGGTGCAACATGCAAGCTCACATACACAACGTATATACACAGCACTCACACAAACACAGGCAGCACCAATGGCCTCATCCTGTTCCCCTCTCTGGCTGATCAGGATGAAGGTCCGTTAGTGGGAAATACAGATGTGTATACAATGTGTATCCCTTCAGCAGCTGAGCTCAGACACTCGGTCCAGTGTGTGGCCGCTGGATCTCAGGCTCTCCAGCTGCTGCCACCTGGACATACAAGCCCCTAAGGCTGCAACCCCACTCCTGTCACTGATACAGACCCCTCACTCAGACACACATGCACACATGCACACACATATACATTGTAGTCTCTGCAGTAGCTGGCTTCGGATACACAGTCCACCCAGTGGCTTGTCCTGGATCCTTGGTCTTTTCAGGTGCCTTCCCCCTGGAGACACCTATGTGCACACACACACGCACACATGAATGGGTCTCATGTGACCTGCAGACCCCACGGTCTCCCCAGCAGCCAGCTGGGACTCTCCTTGGCAGCTAGCTCCTCCCAAGGTCTTGCCTCTTCCTCAACCAGGAAAAGTTAGAAATGACATTTAATAAGACAGGACAGACTGTGGTGATCAGGCACGGCACAGGGCATGGCCAGACAAGCATACCTGTCTACACTTGACCGGCCCTTTTCATCCCTTTATCCCTCTATTTTCCTGCATCTGTTCCTGCCGTAATCTACCTATTCCTTTCACCACTTTTGGTTCCTCTCCTAAATATCCCATAAATCTTGTGCAATCCTAAAATGCTTTTCCCCTGTGCCCCATAATGTGTCCTGCACCCCCAGGTTGTGAGAGCCTCCTCATTGCCTCATGGTTCGGGTTTCACACCAGGCAGGGGCACTCCTGCGACAGCCCTGGGAGAGGCCCCACGAGGGTGTCCCTATGAGTCCTTAACTTGGGTTCCCACCTGCCATTGTGCCTCTGTGCTCCTCTGGGTTTGTGGTGCTGGGCCTTTGATGGGCTGATGGCTCCTGCAATGAGCCTGGGAGTAGCTGGGGCATGGTGTTATTTGGGTTTTCCCACCTGCCATCCCCTCTGTGCTTCTTTGTGCGTGTGCTTTTTGTCACTCCCCCAAACAAAGGACTGTTATTTTTGGTTTTGGGTTTTTTTTTTGTTTGTTTGTTTTAATCTAACCCTAGCCACCACCTCTTAGAAAAACTCCAGCTAATGGAGGAGGCAGCAGCATGACTCCTTAGCAACACAGGCTGCCAAGAGCGTATTAAATCCTGTCTTCTGCTCTGTTCTCTGGCTTTTCATAGCACATTGGACAAATTGATTGGATTTGGCCAGTAGGGAGTAAATTACAGAAAGTCAGCCACAGATGCACATTATCAACCAACTACCTTTTATTTAGATGAGTTCAAGTACCATTGTATCTGCATGTGTACCTCTCCCCTCCACTCCTGAAAGACTGTCAGATAAGTAGCTCTCAGGCCATTTTTATTTTCATTATTCAATACCTTTAGTGATGAATAGCTACCTAGTGCTGACACAAAAGCCCCGACAGGCTGTGCTTGCAGAAAGGCATAGTGCTTGACAACCAACCAGCTGTAATCAGCATTGGCTCCAGTTCACTCGCCTACATGTTCCTGTGAGCTAATTCCCTCAAGTGCAGCATGGGGACCTACCACGGGGCTCTGCAGAGCCACATCCAAAGATTGCCCATCAGTCTTCACCATGAACAGGCCTGTTCCAGCAATCTCATCCAAATACAAGAAAGCTATAGGAAAATATTAAGTGCTTTTCTTTTTTTTTTTTTTTTTTCCTGCAGCTTCTCCGTGATTGCAGGAGTGTGGTTTTGCCTTGGGTGGGATTTATTAGGTCAGCTGGCAGTTCTCCAAAGTAATACAACAGCATCCTAAAACAAGAGCATAGATGAAGAGCCTGTCAGCACCAGTGGGCAATCCAGCTGGCAATAAACCACAAGAAAAGTTCAGGCGTAATAAGGTAAAGTATCAATA
Source organism: Scopus umbretta (assembly GCA_013400535.1). Lineage (NCBI taxonomy): Eukaryota > Metazoa > Chordata > Aves > Pelecaniformes > Scopidae > Scopus > Scopus umbretta. Next base: position 46,956 of record VZTL01007303.1, read on the forward strand.
TTATAGCATAGCTGTCAAGCCACCAAAGCAGATCTTTTCACACGGTATAGAACAGAATCTTAGCTGAGGTAATCAATGCAGTCTCTGTTATCAGATTGAATTAAAGGCAAGTAAATTAAAGGAAGATACTAATTTACCAGGACCAAGAAATGCAGATGGATTGCTCAAAATTGAGTGGACGTGAGTTAAAACAGCCAAGGAAATTCAACACAAAGTAAAATGATGTGTATGAGGAAAACACTTTCTTGAACTGTTGTTATAATTACTGTTTTTAGGTTGACTACTACCAGTTAAGAATTAGACTTCAAGGTTATCTGTATTTTAAGATCTGTAAAAACACATTGGTCACAAGCACTGAAGAAAAAAATATAACTATTAGGAAGCAGAGAACGAATGGAAGTCATCATTTTGTGCTTATATGAGCTAGGGATGCCTTTTAATGCTGTATGCAGTTCTGGTCTCCTTGTCTCAGACAGAATATAGTAAAACTGAAGAGGGTGCAAAGAGGAGCAACAGGGGTGATACAATTTACAGACCCTTGGACATGACTACAAAGGGCAGACTACAGAGATTAGGACTCTTAATCCAGATGATAGCCATCTGTAAGACTATGGGTGGCAAAGGGAGGGTGACCTCTTTGCTCCAATGCAAAAGCCTAAGAGGCATCAAACAGAACTAGGTGGTGGCAGATTCAGCACAAAACAGAAGAGATGCTGCTTCGCACTGTGAAAGTGTGGGACTTCTTGCCACAAACACTGTGGGTGCTGGAGGAATATTCAAAAGATGGATCATTATCTACTTGCCATGCATTTGTATCCTTTATTCCTGAGATGGGAGCTATTGGCCACTTTTTTGCAAGGGGGAGATTTTTTTTAAAAAAAGAAACTATCTCAAAGCGCACAGGCCACGACATGCAGGAAAGTTTCTGGCATTATGTTGTCCCCTCAGCAGTTTCTTGAGTAGTCCCACAGAATCTGCATTCTCCTGCTGGTACTGGCCGCTGCCCGTGTAGGAAGTTGTGTCTGCAAACATCTGGGCTGGCTTCTCCTGGCCCAGTGTCTGGTATGCACATCATTGCAGAACTGGATCCCCCTTAGTGCTCCAGACAGCAGAATATTTCAAAATGATGAAGTCACAGGTTACTTTGCCGCAAGAGACACCCTCGTTGGCAAATGCTCTTGTCAGACTGGTAGTACCGTGTTAAGTATTATGTTGCTTTTTAAAAGCTTTACATCCTTGATGTGCTAACTCTCATTTGTCCTGCCGATCTTTCTGATTTCTGTTTGGTAATGGCGTCTTTTCAGACCATCTTGGGCCACAGTAAAATCCACATGAGGAGAATGTCAGGTACCAACAAAAGCCGCTTTGCTTGCTTTCTTGTCAGTCTGGTGGGACAGTTTTCTGCATGCCAGTGGCTGATAACATGTCAGTACTGCACTATTACTTCTTTTTTTTACTGGAAGCAAATGCATCTGACTATGGCTCTCATCTGGCAGTGTTCCACAGCTACAAAAGGAGTAAATCAGGGTTTAGAGATCTCACCCTGCTGTTGTTTCTAAACTAGTTTTTGCACAGATATATACTTACCTTCTATCTTCTCTTCTACTTTTCCTGAAGTTACTTTACTTCTACCTTTGAATCCCTGGTTATTAAGATCATGCCAGTGCTTTTGCTTTCTCTGGTATGTTTAGATTATGTGTGGAGTTACTGGTGTACAAACAGGTTTTGGATTTGCTTGTGAATTAACCCTGCAAAAATTAAGTTGGCTGCGTGTATTTTTAACCCCAAATTTGGTCCATGCAAATGCAGAAGTCCTTGCTTAGGGAGAAAGCATACTGGATGTCACTGTACAGTGCTGGGATGGAGCAAGTCATCCCAGCCAGACCAGTCTGACAACTAGGGAACTACTGAGCATCTGTGCATCGCCCTTTTGAAGGCTTTATATTACAAGAGGTTTGTCAGCTTGCATGCAATATAGCACGAATGCATAGGGCAAGTCTTAATCTAATGCTGAATATGTCACTAAGCCCTTTCAGAAAACATGCAACTAGTTGCACATCATGAGGCTCTAACATTTGCAAACCCCACAGAGTTTCCTCCCCATGAATTAGCCAAGAAGTGTCTGCATTTCAGTGGTGAGTTTAAATCCAGCATGGGACTCACCTTTCCGGGTGGAGGTTGGGATAAACTTACTAGAAAACAAAAGTCAAGTCTGAAAAAACCCACCAAGAAATTCCATAAAAGAAAACATAGAAGAAACAACAATGTAGATGTTTTCACTCTAAGTAAATAGAGAAGTTCAGGTGCTGACAGTATCATGCTGAAGGGGTGCAAATGCTGTGTTTTGCCTTTTGAGACTGGCTGGCTTTAGGAAGTCAAAGGGGTTGCCAAACCTTTTCATTGCCAAAACAGTTACTAGAGATCATGTTCTACATCACGAGGGTAAGGCACTTAACTGCAACGTACTGACCCAATACTGCTATGGGAAACTAGACCTTGCCTCTGTTCAACAGATTGCTTCTTTAACAGTCATCAGCTGCTGCAGTTGTTCTCCCCACTGCAAATCATTTTTCTTCATCAATAGTTGTGACTTTGACTGCCTTGTTGTCCCCCCCTCCTAGAAATGTCTCTGCTCTATTTGACTAGATGCATAAATGCCCTTCCCTGTCTAACCTGTAGTGCTAAAACTCAGCTTTTTTATGGGCGTAATGCCAGCTGAATTTAACTAGCTTCAGGAAGGAGACTACCATAGACATACAACATTTAAGCAAACAGTTTCTTACCTGGAATTTTGGGAAATGCATAAAATAACTTCTCAAAAGAAATACTAGGTTGGGAATATGTTCCTGCATTTATTTGGGATAAAAGTTTATTAAAAATGGAAAGTGTCAGCGTAAATGACAGACAATTTTCATTGCCTTTTTTCTGATATTAAAAACTAGTTTCAATTTTCTAGCTAAGGAAAAATAAATTTTTTGGCAAATTTTGTGCTTGAGCATTTCAATATCTTCCCTCTTCCTTCTTAGTTTCCCTTCAGGTAAGAGGAAGAGTATAAGGATCATTACACGTTAGCCCAATCTACTGCTTGATAATGTAGCCTGAACTGGGCTCTGACTCCTCATTTGATGCTCTCACACTTTCCCACCTACTTCCTCAGGGGAAGTACAAAGCTATATATCCAAATATACCAAATAAATGCATCCAGGAAGGAGACTTTGCCTTTAAAACAACTAGTGAACCTGGTTGCTGGTGAATCTTTATGCACTTCCTGAGAGATGTGTCTTCAGCATTAACCAATACTTACAGGCTTTTTGCTATCTGGCCCTTACATGTTTGTCTTCTCCTTGTCAACTGCAAATACAGGTACCTGGAAACACCTCAGTGCTGTTATCGTGTAAGAAAAGAAAGCTGTGATAAGTTTCTTTTGTGTTGATTTAATGTACATTTTTCTTATCTAACTCAAAACCTCACAAACAGTTGAGGTGATGGTGCTATGTTCGAGAAGCTGAGTATTAGAACGTAATAGAGGGCCACAGGAAGCGTTTGGCCATCTTAGCCTGGCATCTGCTTTCCAAAATAAGATGTCCCGCTAAAGCCTCAACTCTCAGACATCATTCCTGCCTTGCATGTGCTGGTAGAGGTGTCAGCCTGAAGAGCTTTCCTGAGCGTGACTTGAGGCAGGCCCTGAACACTGCTGCCATACAAAGGCAACGAGGCTGGCATGCGCCATCCCAACACTGACAGACTTGAAACTAAGGCAACCAGAAGGAAAAGGTGGATCTGGTCACTATGCTGGGCACTTCTGTGGTCAGTGCAGGCTATGTGCAGACTGCCTGTGGCCTGAAGACCATCTTTACCAGGCATGAGACAAGCAGCACGTCTTCCAGACTGAGACGTGTCAAAGAAGACAACCTTTAGCACTTGGTGCAGAGCGGCAAGCTGGGGAGGACAAAGAGAGAACCTGCAGGGTGATTCCAGTTGCATATTGTCCTTAAGAAGTATCCATCTTGTAATATGTTTTAAGTGCAACCCTCCAGCTCAAGAATCAAAAAGGCTAAAGATTCCATGTTAATTAGTAATCTCTGGAGTACACAGATCTGTAATAACTACCTACAGATCAAAGACATTTCATGTTTAGCATATTTCAATACCAAGATAGGATTAACATTGCAATTTCTGTAATTAAAGTCTTGAAAATCATATTAGGAAGAAGCCAGTCTATTCCTCTATTTATCTGATTGAATACAGCCAATTTTTGAATGATGTTTCACATCCAGGTGTACGATCAAGGTTTTGGTACCGGCTAGCCAGGATACAAAGGTTGCTGTATGATTTGTAGGTTGCTGTAGGATTATACCAGCTGGATGAACGGGACTCAGAAGGCCCGCCCTGTATGATCATTCCCATGTACAGGCGCTGAACAAAATGCTGTAATAAGAAGAAAACTACAAATGTTGCAATACCAACCTTATCTTCAGTCACTGCTGGCATTTCTTCTTGTTGTTATGTAAGTTACTATTTTGATTGTGCTAAAACCTTAACTAGAGAAGTAAAACCAGTGAAAATTTTTCTTAAAATGCTTCCATTTGCCAGTCTCGGTCCCTGAACCAAAGTAACCACATATATATGCAACAAACAGTTGTCCTTGATTTCTTTTCTGAAGCTTCCAACCTTCCCTGAAGCTGTGAGTTGGGAATGTTAAAAATAAAAAAGTGATCTGAATTTATCTATTTGTATCACATTTATATCAATTTATATTACAACAACCAAGGCATATTCTTCAGATTTTAGGCTTGATAATTGAGACATAGTTGTAGTAATGATTTATTATACTGCTCTCAGTTACCTCTCCAACATACTGCTATGACTTTCAGCGTTAACAAAGGCTGGGCTGTGAGCGTCTCTCTCGGAAACCACAAAGCTTATTTTCTTGAATAAAACTTTGAATGCTGGGCAAAGGGGATTACAAAAGACAGTAGAGTGGCTAAAGCTGTTTGTATTATCAGCAATTTGGAAAAAAACTTATCTTGATTAACCTCTAAATACTTTATGCATTACAACGGTAGTTAAGTGTTATGATGCCGAGATACGGTTTAAACAGAGCCATGCATTATACCCAGCATTGTGCCAACTCTTCTCTGCCAGGTTTGTTTTGAGTAATGGTTTTAATGTAAACCAGACCCAAGATATTTCTGGCCAGGTTTCCTCACATGTCTTTTTTATCTTTGTCTAGCATCTCCAATTGCATGAACAATCTTCCCCGAGGTTGTTGTTACTGGTGTCCTTTATAAATTTTCCAGTTTTCATTATATGCACTGCCTGTAATAACTCCTAACTAGGTAATAATCCTTTGGATTATAAAAGGCAGTGTTCTAGATTATTTCTCAGCTCTCCTCTCTCTTCCTTCTTCTGTCGTTTACAGTATTGGTACAGGCATTCGTGAATTTAATTTGGTACCATCCTGTTACTACGTAGAGAGATCACAGATGTGGACATGTAGTCCAGAACAAAGAAATATGATCAGCAAGTTGTGTTACTATTTTTCTGAAAGATCAGCCCCTGGAGTGCCTTTGAACACGGTGTGTGCCCACCTGCCTTCAACCTCTGCGACGGCCTGTGCAGGGAGCATCCAGGCTGTTGCACGGCAAGCAAAGAGTTTGGTTTTACAACCAGCCTCAGGGTTGGACTCTGCGGTTGTCACGGAACTACAGCTCTGGTCCCCTGTGGCAGTCAGGACTTGAGCCCAGTTTTCTGTGTCCTCCCTGACTAAGTCTTCAAAAAAATACCATTGACAAATGTTCTGGCTTCATGAATGGAGTTGATGGGATAGCATTGCACCCATGAACTCCAAGAAGCAAGGTGGTGTAGGGCACTGCTATGGACCTCATCCTAGATGTAATGTGAAATTGCCAAAATACATAATCTGGTGAGGGCTGAATAGTCCCAGTATCAAAAAGAGAATCTCAGGGGAAAAAAATATGAATGCGCTATCAAATTCCACACAGTGCAGCACAAGGGCTGTTTGCAAGTGCTATGCAATTTAGAAGGGGGGGGGGGGG
>VZTL01007303.1:61837-73300 GCA_013400535.1 Scopus umbretta
GGTGTGTGTGTTCAAATACAACTTTTTTTTCAGCCAGGCATGAATTCTCAATTATTAACTGCATTAACCCCATTTTTACTTTCTATTTACGTTTTAGATGCTCACGGTTATTTCATTAAAACTGTTGAAAGCTCAGTATCAGAGGGCTAACCACCAGCGGAATACAGAGCCTATTGACTTTATGCTGTTGCCTCAAACTCAGACTGGGGAGAAATTAGCCAGAAGGCATAAATGCCTGTAAAACCATTCAGCAGTCCAGTCACTTCCTACTGTTCCTGTGTCTGCACTATGTCGCCACGCTCCCAATTTAAAGACCAGCACTTGTCCTTGATTAGTTTTCTAGGAATACTGACAACAATAATGGGATTGAAAGTAATTTGCACTGGTTTAACTAGTTAGCCATTTTCATGATGTATCCAACAATATGATTTCTACTCAGAAAAGTGACAAAAACAGCACTCATGTTTGCCATCTCCTAATGACTGTCTTTAATCTGTTAGTTATAAAAGGAGAGATGTTTCTTTTACCTGCCAAACTCACAGATTCAGCCTGGGATCAAAAAGTAATCTGAGTTTTCCTTCGCATAAGTCATGATTAATAAATGTTCTGCAGGTTCATCTACGCCCCACCAGCATCTGTGTATCCCTATTTTCTTTGATGGTTTTGGCACAGGGATTACCAACAGGAACTCAATCAACAATTCTGTTAATGATTCAAAAGGCAAATATATCAGCTCACTGTGTCTCATATGTATTGCCTCTGTAGGACTACAGGCGCAAAACGTGTTAAGACTATTTTTGTAACAGATATATCGTTGGCACGTTCAGGAAACACATCTGCTGAGTAAGAAAGAGCTATTTAAATACTCAGGTTGCTTTTCGAAGTACTTTCAAAGTAGCTTTATTCTATCTACATTTTACCTGCTCTAAGAATAGAAAGAAGTCTGTTGCCTGCATATGCTATTAACCAAGCACCTTCCTCATCGTAACTACGTAAATCATTCCTTAAAAACACGTTTGCAAATCACTCGCATCAAGAATTAATATCTCCTCTGTTGTACTATGGCTATTATAGCACAGTAATAAGAACAAAGGGAGTGAGGATAGCATTGAAGACTATTTCCTGAATTAATTCACATTTAAGTGTTCCAAAACAAGTAAGATCCCTTTTTAAAAAACATTAATACAAAGGTATGACAGACTCTGGCTTGAAATTCTTACGTGTATTGTAGCAAGTCATACTTAAATTTAGCATACCTTTTCCCCCATAGATACACCTCCTGATGTAATGATCACATCAGCACGGCTGATACCCTCATTCAGTGCATTCAGTAAATCATCTGGGCTACAGAAAAGAACAGGCAAGGAGATTAGTAGCATGGAACTATTACGAGTTGTAGTGTAAGTAAGTGTCCATGTGCACACGTACAGATGTATATACACACACGTATTTTAAGAAAGAGATACAGCTCTAGGATAATATAAGATCTTTTCCTTCTTAAGACTCCACATGGCTCTATTCAAGTCAAGAACTGCAATCTCATTGTCACGGTTTAATCTCAGTCGGCAACTAAGCACCGCACAGCCGCTTGCTCATCCTCCCCCGGCAGTGGGATGGGGGAGAGAATCGGGAAAAAAAAGTATAACCTGTGGGTTGAGATAAAGGCAGTTTAACAGGACAGAAAAGGAAGAGAAAGGAATAATAATAATAATAGTGATAGTAATAGTAAAAGTAATAATAATCATAACAATAGTAACAACAATAAAATAAAGAATATACAGAACAAGTGATGCACAATGCAATTGCTCACCACCCACTGACCGATGCCCAGCCAGGCCCCGAGCAGCGATCGCTGCCCTCCCCAGCCAACTCCCCCAGTTTCTATACTGAGTGTGACGCCATATGGTATGGAATAGCCCTGTGGCCAGGTTGGGTCAGCTGTCCTGGCTGTGCCCCTTCCCAGCTTCTTGTGCCCCTGGCAGAGCATGGGAAGCTGAAAAGTCCTTGACTAGTGTCAGCACTACTGAGCAACTAAACATCAATGTGTAATCAACGTTATTCTCATACTAAATCCAAAACCATCACACTATGCCAGCTACTAGGAAGAAAATTAACTCTATCCCAGCTGAAAGCAGGACACTCATTAAGTGAACACCGCACCACTTGGCACCTTTCTGTCTAAGAGCTTTGCAACAGAAACAGTGGGATACTTTAGGTTGGGACTGAAGAACATTAATACAAGTGTCTAAAAGTATGTAATTTGCACAGTAGGTAGCAATACAAATTATGGTTTTAGATGGACTGACAGGGCTATATAAAGGGACCTGACACACGGAAATTACTGGCCACCAAACAGGCTGCAGTACTACCTGTCTAGCTTATTTGATGTGTGCAAAAAAGGGGATAAGGCTGCACTTCAAACTTGCATCAGTGAAAAGTGGGAGTAAATCCTTTGTTTATCTTCTCCATTAGAGGGCTCTGCAGCAAAGCCAGCTGTACATCTACTTCATCTTGAAAAAACACCATCCTGTTCGAGTGTCTATTTACTTTCACAAGAAACAGTGTAAGGGGAGCTGTGATGTTCGTACAAAGAGTATAACTGTGAAGGTGAAGGACAGAAACTGAGTATATGTCCGTTTTGGTGTCTTAACTCTTTTTTTTTTTTTAGATCTAAACTGGAAACTTTACAGTGGGCATGAGCTATCGAACAGCAGTACTGATGCCAATACAGAGCTTCAAGGCATGCTGTGGAGAAACACGGTAATACAACTTACACAAGACCAAAGAAATACAAAAGAATTTCCAATATATTAAATGCATAATTTACATGTAACATTTGTGAACTGACCAGAAGCTGACCGATTGCTATGACTGTATGTAATGTTTCTTCAACAGTATGATTTTACTTTAATGATCCTGAAAGTTTTTCACGGGAGGCTGTTCCTTCTTAGAATGCAATTGAACGAATGGGCAATAATGCTAGTGACTGTATAAAGGACTTCACCTGGAATACAGCACCTCGGTTAAATGCCACACTAGAATCACAAAATGCCATTATGGGTTATCAAGGCTTTGCAGGCTGCAAATGGCATGTGGGCTATCTGTCGGGAACTTTGGCGATATTTCACTAAAAGATAGAAGCACTGCAGTTATTCTGGGGTTCGAACTGGAAACAGGAAAATTAGAAATACTATGTAAGTCCTGGTTGACCTTTTGGAGACTATCAGAAACTGTGTTTCAAAAGGTCTCAGAAAGAAAAATCCTTTCCTCTGAGCATCCTGTCTTTGCCCATGGTTCAGTGAAATATAAGCAGCAGTTAGCATTACATGGTGCTGTGTGCACTACAATTTACGTAACACAAGAAAACCTGCGCTCCCTCAACTGAGTAGATATCTCAAGTGCATGCAACCCTGCACACTCTTCATCTCCCCACCAGAGAGCCCTCAAACGTCCTCTACCCTGGTTATGCCTTACAGGCAGAAAGACTCAAGACCCTTTCTCCACCACATCCAGTGACTGATGCAGCATCTTCTTTGGCATGACAGTCTGGTTATCCTACAAAACTTAGTTCTGTTTGTGGTGGGTTACATCCACTCTTTAGGGTCACATTGCTTTGTAAGAGGTAGGCAACAAACTATAGCAGAAAAAAGTGCAGATTGAAACAGTGGCTGCAGATGTTGTGGCATGCCTCCATGACTCTTACTTAGGGTACTGGGTATCGTGGATACTCCAAATGGCCCATAATGAATGGCTGAACTCTGTTTCCTTTGGGAGAAAATATAAAACATAGTGACTCAAGCAAATCCATCTCCTTCTTTGTTCTGTAGGAAACAGAGACGTTTTCTCAGCTGCCCCTTCTGAAATGTCAGGATCATTTCATCCAAAAACCAGCACAAGTCTTCACTAGCTGTTGAAGGCAAGAGGAAAGAAGCAAGTCTTGGCTACTTGGCTAGCTTGTTGGCTACTGTCAGTGTCTTCTTCAGAACCAATTATTTCATATTGACTGTCTAAGTAGTAATCTGTATGTAATAAGATATTGCTTAAGATTATTATAGCTTGTAACAGGAAAAGTCTCTCAAGATCTAAGTATTCCTTAATCCTTGCCAATGAGGGTGCAGATTGGAATGCAGCAAGGAATTAATTACACAGGTTGATACAGGCCTTCCTGGTGCTCGATAACAGTCAGACACTCATGCCACTATTACTAAGCTAAGACTGCTTTGAGTATATTTTTCTCATTACGTTGTGTTGCAGCTGAGGACCTTATCTGGAGCTTGCTCCAGGCTGTTTCATTTTATCTTGATTAATTATTTAAAAGTTATTCATAGGTAGCAAGACCACCTGTCTGGGGACATCCTGATTTTGGATTAGGAAGTGTGCTTGCTTTCGGTTGTGGTTGAGAATAATGGAAGCAACAGTAAAAAGCGAACGAGTCTATATTTAACTGTTGTTAAATAGAATGGAAGTGCTCCCACTTACATACTGAATATACATACAAGTGTGTGAATATATATAAAATTACTTAATACAGGGGGAAAAAACCCCAACCCAAACCCAAAGTAAGCCCAAACACAAACCAGGTGAGGACTCAATTCAGACTTTTGTTTATGAGGGTAGCATACCACTGGAGTAGTTCATCACACAGGTTTTTTTATTACATGTCATGTAACAAGTTGAAGATTGCTGGACTTGGTGCATTTTTTTTTAGCATTTCCAGTAGAATAACCTGTCAAATATATCCCTTTCTTTACCACCTGTATAATGCAACACATTTAAAAATTCTACCACTAAAACTTTATCCAACCAATAGCACTGCATGTCATCTTTAGATAGCTGGAAAATGTACTGAATTGTTCCAAAATGAATGATGTAACAGAAATTTCATTGTAATAAAACGGAATGATTATGCTAGTTTGGTTTTTATTCTGAAGGAAGGAGACATTTACAGAATTCTCTCCCTTGCCTTTGCAGAAGGCTTCTCTCTTTTTGCCATATTTGGCACATTTCTTTTTGTCACTCAGGTCTGTCTAACTTTCTATCCTACTTGGAGCTGGTAGTTCCATGACTCTGCACACAAAACACTCCTTACAGGAGGCACCTGCTGTAATCTTCAATCAACACTGTAGCAACCATTTGTCTTGCCTTTAGTGGATTTAATGCAGAGAGTTGTCATTCAAAGTGCATATTAACACGTATTTGATATAATCAGATAATAAGATACTGCTTCTTGTTTCATTTGTTGTATAAGAATGAGCAGCTTCTCCTTTGGATTGACTTGGAAAGGGAGTAAATAATAAAAGACTATTAACTTCTGAAAGAATAGACAAAATAACTTTGGCATCTGAGCGTAACAGGACAAGATTGTTCTAAAAGGCCTGTGACAAATCACCATGAAGCTCAGAAATAACACTTACTGTCTGCGCAGGTACAAATCAGAAACTGTATTCTGAAGTCCTGGCCATTGCTAGGGGCAGGATACTGGATTAACTAGACTAACGGTCTAATTTACTATGATACATCCTTAAAATGTCTTGTGAAAGTGCTATTCCTGGATTTTTTTCCTTCATGGACAGAACTGTAACTTGCTCGAATATAATGGTGAATACCTTAATCAATGTAAAGTAGATTTTGATGGGAAGTCTCATTTCCAGATGGCAAAACTATTCTGTTTCATGGGTGATTTTCGAAGTCAGAGTGACATTGTGCACAAGAGGGGAGTGTGCTTTTCTAACATGCTGCGATTGATTAAAAAAATTATACTCTGTATGTTTCAGATCACATCTCAGCATCTTCTTGAAATACAACTAAGAAAATTTGTTCCATAAGGATTACAGACAGTTTATGAAATTACTCATATAGGTAAGTAAGTGCAAAACCAAATTTTCTCTCAACAGTAGAAATTCCCATCTACAGCAGATTGTGTCTGCACAAATACTATGTGTATTGTACATACATTTTTGAAGCTGCAGACATAAAGCTTTGCATAAAGAGTCCATGTACTTTTAAGGTTACCTTTATATTCTCTGCTAATTTTGCCAGTCTGATAAACAGAGTATCTACTTCACTACCTCAATTTCCAGACCCTCTTTATTCAGTTTTATGGAACAGAATGAGCAGTACAATCTGGAAATTAGTTGGAGGGTATCTCTTGTAGAGTGGCAGCAGCATGCGTAGAATCCAGTAAGCTGATGCATGACATTGCAGATGACATGCCACTTGATTTCATTAATTTGAAGAGAGGGTTTGCAGGATGGCAGTATACCAGAATAGGAACACCTTCTGGATTCATGAAAAATTCTGATTATCGAAGCTAGTTTGTGGAAAACTGTTACGCAGCACTTGATTAGTGAGCTGTCTTTGAACTGAAGAGAAACACAGGAGCTTAAGAGCTTGAACAAGAAAATGATGCAAGCCTCATTAAAATAGACATCAGCCATGTAGAATATTTTTTCCTTTATCTCTCCCAAAAGAAATAGCTACAGTGCAGTCAAGACCAAAGAATTCTCTGTTTTAGGTGCCACTTTGAAGTACCCTAAATTACAGTGTAATTTTCTCTTTCAAATAGAAATCAATGTTTGTTAATTCACTTCTGTTGATCCTATTGTTGTGCTTCACTGTCATTAATTATAAATCTGTCAGCCTATTCTGTGATACAACCCTTAACACGAGCAGTTTGATACATGCAATTAAACTGCTCAGTTTTGTAATTTAATTTAGAAAACAAGTAACAACAAATGGTGACCTGCATCTCCTACCACTCCGCAGTAAAATGAGTGATTGCTGTAAAATTGAACAGGAACATTTAGTTAGGACTGACTTATCAAGCCATTGTCACAGTACAAAATCCATAGTTCGTTACTGATTTCCAGGACCATTTCCACCAACTTCTTTAGACAGCAGTCTCATTCATTCAAACGAACCTCATTACCTGACAGTCATTTCTAGTCCTTGTTGTTCATTGCCATTGTTGTTCATGACTGTTGGGTGACTAATAGAATCACTTGTGATTGCTGTACTCTTCTATGCATCAGCCCAGGCTTTTATAAACCCAGGTCTTCTGGAAACCTGTACTTGCAAAATTTGTGCATGCAAACCATCACAGTTAGCACCTTAGACCTGCATGCCTTACAGGTATATTGGACACAGACACAGAAAGATATGCATGCACCATAGTGCACCAGATGCATGCAGAAGTGTCTATTGTGAGTACAAAAGCAGAGCTGGGTAACCTTTCTTGCCTACTATTTTACTTTATTTGAAAGCATGTCAAGTATTTCAGTTATATGCTGAAATAATTACCCCTTCAGACATGATTCCTCACAGAATCAGAAGAGGTAGAGATTCTTGGACACACAGCAAAAACTGAAGTGCTAGCAACGATCCTACACCAATCACACTGAAGACTAAAGTAGACCGCCAGCTGCTCCTCTCAACTACAGCAGTTGAGTGTAAACTTCAAAAGGCTACGTGCTATCTGTAGGTACCCTCAGTCTCACACATTCTGGCCATGCCCACACAAACTGGAAACAGTGGTTTGTGCTAGTTTTGTGTCTTAGGAGGTCTCTTCTGCTAAACAGATCTCCCAGCAGAAAAGATTTAACTAAAGTACAAGGACCTGCTAGAAATTCCCTTTGTATGCAGAGATCCCAATCAAGCTTCTAGTTCTACACCAGAAGAAACACCTCCAAAACCACAAAGAATTTACCGAGTAAAACTTTCATCAAAAAAACCCAAGAGACTGTACTTATTGTACTCAGACAGAGATCTCATCAAGCTCGATGACATTTCTGTTTGAGGAAAGACAGGATATGGATTTGATCCTTTATGATTAACTTTCATTTTTCTTCTTGTGCTCATTCAGTGGAGGTGACAGATTTCAAAAAGAATAGATGAATGCAGCTAGGCATAAAGACGAAGTCTGTCACCCACTTCTCACCTCATGGCCAAGAGGAATATTTTGCATATCAGTCATTTGCAGGATGCAGAATAGTGAATAGATGCCATATTGGGTTTAGCCAACTAACCCCCAACTTCTGTAGAATGTAATATTGAATGTAATTTGATGAATGTATTTCAATATATTTCGATGGATGTAACTCAATGAATGAATATTTGAATGCAATAGGAATTCTGTGTTTTGACTAGTATGGTTTTCTAAAGCCAAAGAAGATCCAATTTTGATGATGTATGTAGAACATATGGGCACTCTTCTGAAACTGTATTTGTTTCAAAATTCTCCAGTGTATTTCACCATGTTCTCATAATTTTTCTTCCTTCTACCTTCTGTGGTATTTCCCTGGATCACTTTGAACAGATGCAGTACGTTTTCCCTAAGAATATAGGCCAGCTTGTGAGGAAAGCTGGAATAATTACAGTAGCTTTTGGCTTGTTCAACATGACTATGTAAGTTTTGTCTATCTGATAGCAACATAAAAGATTCTGCTTTTGTTACTTTTTGCTGCTCCTGTAATTGACACTGCTGCAAATAAGAACACTATTTTGCAGAGTATTATTTTTCATATTACATTTATGAACTCAAAGAGAGTTTGATTAGTGGTCTTCAACTCTTTTGCTGAAGTTACCATAAGATCTGCCTAATGCGTCAACTTTGTATCTGGATGATAACATATTTTACTCCACTGTTTTCATGAACTGTTTCAGAAGACTCCCACTCATATATATGCCAGAATGACAAAAAAAATGAAAAGAAAAATGACTTGGAAGCCACAGGTCAGACACAATATAAAAGGCCTTTCAAAATGCCCTGTCATCAGCTATGTCTTAAAACAAATAGTTATTATTTAGAAAATGTCAAATGAAATACAACATTGTTTTTTGTTTACAAAACATAATACAAATTCTCCAAGAAGAGTAAACTACAGTTTATTAGAAATAAGTGAAGGAACAGAAAGAGAAACTTATCCTGTTTGAGACCAGCAAGTCAATTTTTTGACAGTCAGTGGAAGGAACTAGAACTTCATTTGTCTCTACAATACTGAACTATATTCCTTCGAACAGAAAGATTTTTTTTTGGCCATTGCATTTTCTCCTGCTCTGGCAGCAGAAGCATTTCTTATTGCTCATGCTTTGGGTAGCAAGGCTTTATTCTAGGGGTTGTTTTTTGTTGATGCTTGCCCCAGCACTGCTTAGAAGAGCCCAAAGGCTCATTTAATGTGTCCTCTAGATTTAGGCTGTTAGCAATGATATGTGAACCAACTTGTATGAGGTATTTCAAATTGATCACCTGCTGGCAGATTCCAGCTTCTAAGCATTTTCTGATAAAGCAGACAGTCTATATAATGATTTTCACATGAATGTAAAATGTTTTAAGGGCTGCAGGTTCTTGTAAGCTAATTGCAGTTAATTTTTCGGGATGTGTAGAGCATAGCGTAAGATTCTAGTGGGTTGATCTCTTCAGTCAATTTAATGAAGGAAAACCTAGATTTATGACAACCTGGCTTCAGCACGAACAACCAATTGCTAAACAAGAACAAGTCTTTTGAAGGCTAAAGATATGGCAGATTGATCCAGTAAGGAGTACAGGAACTTGTTTGTCCACTATGCAAAGTGAACGTTAAGCTAGAACTCAATCCTCCAACCTTTTGTTGTAAAAATAGGCCCATTAATCTCAGTGAAGATCCTCACATGACTGACGTTTGCAAGTACTAGCCTTTGATAAGTTTTTTGTTACTTTTCTGCCTATTTTTAATTCCTACAAGAATCAAACTATAAAAACTAATTTTTCTGTTTGTTGATGGAGAAAATGACAGGTGGCTTACTCTCCCTCTGTTACCACTCCTGCTCCTTTGGCCTGTCTGTGATAGGTGGTAGGTTCTGTAAATTAATCTATATTATCTATATAATCCCCCCTAAATAAGACCTAGTATATAATTGTACATTTATTTGGGGAAAAAAGTGTAGTGGATAGTTTAGAGATTCATGAACACTCCAGTTAGCCTGCTTTAGAGATGGCCAGCATGGTAATGGAAAAACAAATATGCAGGTATGACTGCAGAGTCGTAACAGTGGCTTCCCTAGAGCTGTACTCCGCCACTAACTTCAAGCAGGTTTCTTCCTAATTTGCTCTATTTTTAAAAGGGAAAAGCACTTGATGGATAAAGATGTTTGCTGCTACTGTTGAGTAATGTAAACATTCCTGGTATTAACAGAATTTTAGTTTTATCAGCATTGTGGAGCCATGTATGTCTACAGTGCAGTGGTGCATAAGAACTTAACAGACAAGGCAGTGTTATTTAATGGACAGAATGAAACACCATTTCCTTCTATATGGCAACCATTGGTAGAATCTGTGCTCCAAGCTCTGCACTGACAGACACCTAGTTGAGTCTGCCTGTGAGCATGCATGTGCCTCAATGTCCCGAGTGTTTTAAAAACAGTGCTCACCAATCTGGTAGGCCTGTCTCCGCAGTGTTCTGGAAGCTCTGTGTCCCTTCTTCTTTAAAAACATCTGGCTTCCTGAGGGTAAAGGAAGCAAAAGGGGTATAATAAAGAGCCAGGGAAGGAGAGAGGCTCCTGGGGTGAAAGGGATGCTCTGGGCCCAGCTGCGTCCCCCTTGGTGGCTCTGAATATTCAAAATAATAATGGGAAATGCTTCCTCTCTGCACAGCCAGCCAACAGGAGAGAAAAGGGAGTGCTTGGGAACACCTTTCTGTTACAGTCTGGACAGGCTTCTCACAAGGACGAAGAGTGAAGTTATGAGCATGCCAACAATGCATAGTTCATGTTTCCTTGCAGAGTCTATGGAGAAACTTCTTTACTCTTGACTACCAGACAAAGCAAAATGAAGTGTTAAAACACCTTGACATTTTGGAGGGAGGACCACAGATAATGGGAAAATATTTGGAGATGGGCCTCCTTGAAACATTTTTACTCACACTTCCTATCTTCTTATTCAGGAAATGGGTCTCAAGGCATACTAAATGTCACCTTCTTGACTACAAGGGGGAAAGGGCTGTATTTATCCTAATTTTATATCTCCATAGTCAATAAAGATGCCACTTCATTCACGAGAAGCTTCATACCCAGCTACCCTGCTCCAAGAGGCAGGATTAGAAAACATGTCCAAAACTGAGAAAGTTACTGCTATCAGGACCTTATTTAAAACAATTAAAGTTTTGCTATGAATTCCTATTTTATGAAGACAGCATTTCCTTTTACATATACTTCTTCCAAGTCAGTTTCACTGGGAAGAAATTATTTTTAGATAGTGTTCTTTGTAACAGAAATACGAAATAAGCCTAAATCTATGGTTTTATACTCTTAAATATAGGACAATTAAATGTAAAATGTAAAAATTCTTCATTTGACATGAAGGTTTATAAATGCCTCTTTTAAAAAAAACTAAAATAAGATGTTCAAGATTGAAATGGACCAGGTCATGAATTGTCGTTGTGCAACTCCTGAGCCGTTTCTTCTTTTCAGCTGGCTGGACCATTAACGTCA
>VZTL01007304.1:0-35048 GCA_013400535.1 Scopus umbretta
ATTTAGAGAAAAATTTACAGATGTGTTGTAAACAAATGAAAATACAGACCATTTCAATTGCATGAGAAGGAACACTTAAGTACAGTGGATTTAATGATCGCTTTGATGCTAATGGAAAATTCAGTCCTTG
This sequence comes from Scopus umbretta, assembly GCA_013400535.1. Lineage (NCBI taxonomy): Eukaryota > Metazoa > Chordata > Aves > Pelecaniformes > Scopidae > Scopus > Scopus umbretta. The sequence goes on from VZTL01007304.1 coordinate 131, forward strand.
AAATGTTTAAATATAGTTCATGAAAGTGCTGTTGTTTCTCCAAGCCTCAGTCATGTATGTATTTTTTTATTCAATCCCCGTTTTTTGGTGAGAGGTGAAGAGTGGGAACACTAACATTTATCTTAACAAAGTCCTTCCCTAACTAACTTTTGAGTGAGCAGAAAAATGAATAGGACTAGATGAGTATTATTTGTCTGTTCTCTGAGGAACAGGGTATCCTATATATGTCATTTTGGGAGATCGGCCAAAAAGAAGACGCCACAATTCTAAACAGTCAGGGCTTTGCAACAATATAATAAAATATAACAACAGGATAAAAAAAAAACACCCAGTGAGGAAAACAAAGTCCTGAACTTGTAGGTGATATAATCAGATCTTTGCAAACCACAGTGTATTTAGTGGAGGATTTATTCTTTGATTGCTGGACCAATCCCAGTTAACTCTTCTGTTACACTCATCAATATTTATGGCGAGCTGCCAACACACACAGCCGTATACAAAATACAGGACAGGACATAGTCTCTGTCTTGTCGTATCTTTCAAGAAAGATGGAGATGGAAATACCGGTATAAATTCCAGTATAAAGAGCAGGTGTTTACAATTTTAACTTCAGAAGTAAATGCAGTCTTGTTTTTCTCCCTGGTTGCTTGACAGAATTATAATTACAGTTCCCTTGATGACTATCTTTTAAATTTGTTTTTGAAAGTGAGGTATTTGCAACTCTGACAGGTTGATTTTTATCAAAATTAGCATGTCTCAATTTTTATTCTTTAATATGAAATTATTTGTCCTTGTCTATTTTTTTAACTTTGCGTTTTAATCTTATTCAGCCTTTTCAAACCTATACTTAACAATTCCTACCCAACATCTCAGCTACATTTTTCTTGTTTTAATATATATGTCTTAAATTGTTATAACTGGCTACAACTATATACAAAAGTTTCAGTTTAAAATACCATGATGATTAATAAAGCTTTATAATTACACCTTATGTAATTAATGGTGTGCAAGCATGAACATGGTGAATACTATTTCCAGAGCAGATTAATTTGATGCAAGTTGACTGAGGCTTCAAATCTCAAACCAGTTGAGTTATTACTGTTCTGCATCAGCATTTATTGATTTTAAGGTACAGTGTTAGCATTCACTTATCACTGCATATTTTTCCCCATTGTACATTAAAAAAGCTTGCCCTCATCTGTCATGATTTTATACTGCATAAATCATATAAAATGGTTACCTGTTTCCATGATTTATTTCATTTTTATGTTAATTACACTGAAACATAGGATTGTTTAATAAAAATGTTGAAGCTAATCTATATTGGTCATCAATATTCCTTATGTGTCTTGCACAGTGGAATGTGCGATAAACCACAATATCCAACGTGCATGGAAGGGCATTTAAAGTGAATTAGGATTTAGAGTCACTTAGAGCTGAGACACATTTTAATTTTAGAGAGGCCAAAAAAACCCTTGTATTTACACAGTATTTTTTAATAAGTTAATAGTGTCTATTAATCATAATCACTAGAAAAATAAAGCATCTCACTCCCAGTTTTCACAGTTTAGAATTGTAAGATATGCTTTAGTTCTCAAAATGACGTTCTTAAGGCAACACTGGCTTCCCGACAAAATGAGACAAATATTAGAAACTTCCCAGTCAAGGTAAGACACTCAGTGGAAACTTGCATTCTTCCAGAGAGCATTTTTGTCTGGGGAAGCGCAGCAGGATCAGGCTAGGACATATCTGACACTGAGCCTTCAAAAACTTCGACCCATGCACTGCAAGAAGTCCTCCTGAAATCAAAGACGTTATGCGAAATCAGAGGCTAGGTCCCATGTAAATAGTCCTCAGGGCCATTGATGCAATGGTCTGCAATATATTTACTGAGGGTATTTCTCAGGACACACGAGGAAAATTTTGGCAGGATAAGGCCTTGACTAATGCTCAGGTAATGATCAGAGCATTTCCTATTTTCCTTTATAATGCTGGCATTTTAAATTCAGCTGACTCCAGATACTCTGGATAAATCAAGGCACAGAATGATAACTTAAAAGTAATACACGGATAATACATAACTCTTTCTTAAGGACGAGGAACACATTTTCAAAAAAACAGAGATTTTGTGGTTTTTCTAGTCTGCTATTTCAGAAGCAAGAGCAACAAGGAAATGTATTTAGAGTTGTGGACATATGTTACTCTTAAGGAAAAAGATCTCAGAATTGAACACCTCCTGATCTGCCAAATTAATGAAAAGTAATTTTATTATTACAACAACTAAGCTCTACGGTATCATTTACCTAGAAATTCGAGTTGTTGAGGATTTTAGTGTTTGGAAACATTTTCAATCTTGCAGCAAGTATTAACAACCTGGTAGACATAAAAGATACAGAATGTGTGTGATAATCTGAAGATATTTCAGAACATGTGCCGTTGTTTAAAAAGTTTCCACAGAAAGTATTATCCCGGAAAGCAAGAGTTCATCAGACTTTGTACCAGCTTATCGAGAAACCAAGTTTTCAATTAAATCTCTTGCTATTCAGATCAAATGAGAATGGGGGGGGGGGCCCTAGTTTTATGAGTCCTGCAGCATTTAAAATACTTACAAAAATAGTAAATACATTTTATGAATTATTTGCAGCTTTCTTAATGAGATTTAAGTTGCCTTCCATTAAAGAAATCTGTAACTTTTTTCAACTACAGTGTTACTGGTAAGCATGTTTATTATACTCAGAAGCCAATATAATTTAGTTTTATCAGTTTTTGTGTCTGAATTGACATAATTTTCAAAAGCATTCTTTGCTTGCATGTTTCTGGTGTTTAATACTCTACTTGTTATTTAATTTATTTATGACACAGAAAATAAGAACCATTGCAGACTCTGAGCAATATGGCAGTATAATAAAACACAGTCTGTGGTTAGAAATAACAAAGAAACAGCAACAGATTATTTAAAATCCAGCCATCCAGCTGAAAAGATAATAAAACTCTGACTGTTACCAACAGAAAAAAAAAAAACCCTAAACAACCTAAGAAATTTTTTCTTTTTTTTTTTTCGGAAATGGCTTAACTTCTCCGTTTTCATAACATTCTAGGCTTTAAGATATTAACAACTGATGTTTGTTCATGTCTGAGCTTTAAGCAAAACAGTGAGGGAAATAACTGAGCAATAGGCATAAGTGTTTGATTTTTTGAGATTTAAAAAAAAAACGGAGTTAGTTGGCCTAAGGCTAGAATTTTCATTACATCAATGAAAGAAAGAAAACAGAAGCCAGCAGAGGGGAGTTATAGAAACTGACTTTATATAAACAGTGAGAAAAATCTTTTTCCATGGCCACCTACAATGTAGCTACTTTACCATCAGTACAACTTTTCTTTTACCAGTGGCACAGCAGCCCGGGCCCAATCCTGCCGTTTTAGAACAGGTTATGGTCCGGCCGAGAGGTTTGCCCGTCGCAAGATCAGGCTAACAGTTTGTCAAAGAGAGCAGAAACAAAAAATTTTTCCACGTACCTAAATTGACAAAGCTCATGACCATGTCAGCATCATTCAGAAAGTTGGTGTCGTGCAGGCTGGCTAAGGGAGGATTCTGTGTGGTCAGAGGGGTCATGCGAGATAATTGTATTCTCCGCGAATATCCATTTGGAGAGGCAGGGTATCCTTTCCGTATCCCTCTGCTCTCCCCTGCCATTGATCCCTTTAGTGAATACTCCAGCTCCTCAGTATCCTCTTCATTTGTCATGGCATTATACAGGTCCAGCATGAAGAGGGGTGCAGAAGAAGCCTGCTTTCCTGGTGAAAATGGTCTGGGTCTGTGAGGTAAACCCAGAATAGAGAGAATCTCTCTCTGAATCTCCCTTCTCTCATGGTTCCGCAGCCTCCTGTAAATAAAACTCGAATGGACATGATTGCCTCCTAAACCTCCCTGTGCGTGACCCACCAGAACCCAGCAATTCCAGAGCAAGCCCACGAAAGCTTTGAGTGCAGTTAGGTTCATCTTTGAAAAGAAAAAGAACAAGAAAAAAAAAAAAATCTTTTCTCCTACTTGTTCTGAGTTCCTATGAGGTCTGCTTTCCCAGTGGCTGAAAAACAAAATTTACCTATTCTTCATGTCAATGTCATCTCTAAACGTAACATCTTTGGTGATTTCTCTCCCCCCACCCTGTTTAAATATTATGGAATGTGTCAGGTTGCAGTTATTTCTAAGAAAGCTGAAATTCAGACTTCCAATTTTCCACTGTTGTTATCGTTTTTTCTGCATTTATGGAGCAGAAGACCAGTATTTTGTCAGCTGACCTAGGCATTCCTATATAAACCTTAGATAACCAGGTCTTTGGTGGGGAGCTGTATTAGCAAGAGCTGTTCTTCTGACACATTGTAGTTCCCAGAGTTATCTTCCCTCGTTATTCTGAGTTCTTCGTACACCTTGCGCTCTTCCCAAGATAAAATCCTGAGTCACAGATTTGTCTTGATCTGTACCTTGGTGGTGTAACACATATTTGTCCAGCAGCCTGGTGATAACTTTAACATCTTTTGATTCGCTTGAGTGTAAAGTAATTCTAAAGCATGTACTAATCAAATTAATGTGTTGCCATGAATTTACTCGCAAAAAAAACCTTCTGTAAATCCATTCAACCCTTTTCAGCTTCTGAACTGTTATTTCCAACTCTAGCAGGCACAAATATAACAGCTCTCTTCAAGAGAGATCTAAAGACTAATGTAAGCACAACCCTGCTGGGAAAGAAGAGGCTTCTCATTGTAATTTGAAACGGGTATAGCAAAAAAGTCCTTAACCCTTCCCTTGCCAGACAGAGCTTTAAACCTCTCTCCCCCCAATTTACAGTAATATACCTAATTTTGGCTGTCAGCTGTTTTTTTCCTAACAGCTTGCAGAATCATTTTTAACTTTAACAGTTTTAGGATATATAGATAGCTAAAGGCATGGCGTAATGTGGAAGCTCTTGTGAGTCTCCTTATGAGTCTCTAGTCTAGTAAACTTGAATAGGAAACACTCATAACAGACTAAAATAGCATCTCATTAATTCAAGAAATATTTATATTTTAGGTAAGTTTAGCAAACAAAGGTGACCTTTTTAATAAACTCTGTAGGAAATTTTGTTGGTGAGGCTTGATTTACTCTTTTCTAAAAATGTCGGGAATGCAATCTGAATGAAAACAAATTTGTTCAGCAAGCGAGATTTCAAGTTGTGCATAGCCAATGGTGTAATTATGGTTATAGTCACAACTTTCATAAACTGTAATTTGCAATGATAATTTATTCAAAGTACCTTTTGACTCGCTATACTACATCTCCCAGTAAATATCAAAAGGTAAGATTTAATCCCACAACCTATTATTAACTGGAGAAAGAAACAGCTTAACTGAAGAAAGCAGAAATATTAAATAGGTTCTAAAGCTGCAGTCCATGAAGTTAAAGTTCAGCTTAGAATTCTGTGACAGCCAGCAACTGGTGTTTTCCTCTCACTAAGACAAAATCTCAGTGTTAAATTTCTTATTGCTCAGGTTATTGGTGGTCATTTTCCCCACTCCTATAATTTGCCTTTGGTCTTGAGGAGAGTTTCCTTTGATGAGGGAGAGAAAAAAGACAAAAAAGGTTAACACATGACATTGAGCTAAAAAACAGGTATATAAAATGCATCCCGTCGGGTTTTCCCTTACATGACTAGCACCTACTCAGCAAATCACAGAGTTCTTGAGTAAACTTGGGAGTGTGACAGCAAGTACAGTCACACCCTAAGAAGCCAGGAACAATTTATCTAGTATATTAAGCACAAACGAGCTTTTCTCATATATTGTGAGTCCTAGTCTATGTATTTACAGTCTAGTCCAGCTATCACTAAAATATAGCTGATTCTCCCTCATAAATCAGCACACGTAATAGACAATGCTTCTACCAAGGAAGGATTTATCTCATATTAGACCTGCTGAATTAACACTAGAATTAATTATGAAGCTATTTAGCAAAAATCCTGCTCCCAGCAGAAGAGCAGTCAGAATCAGAATATACTTTATTTCCTCATTGAGGTTTTCCCTCAACATCCATTTGTTATAAGAAAAGTATTATTTCCTGGTTTTGTTTTGCTTTCACTTGTCCCTCTCAGACGGTTGTAATGATACATGAGACTTTACCATACGTATATTGTTTTTGAATTTGGCCATTACGTATCCTGCAACAAGGTTTATTTCTCTTGTCCAGCAATATATTTCCTTTTTTTCCCTAAGCATTCGTAAAACCCAGTGGATTGATTGCTCAGAGGAATTAAGTCCTCAGCCTATCAGTACGTCCAGCAATAGAAACTTCCTATATTATTCCACTAGAGTGTCTGGAGTCTTTTCCCACTTAAAAAGCCAAAAATGCCCTCAAGTTTGAGGATGCTTTTATGTTGTAAACATGTTTCCAGACATAAACTGAGTAAGAAAACATATAAACTAGTAATCATACGTTTGATGAAAACAGCTCCTGTTATTTTCAGGCAGAACCACAACCAAACATGTAATCTAAATACAAAGGATTTATTTTACATTAACCTACCCTACACCGAAGCACCAAAGGTCCGTGACTAGAACATGAAAATAAAAATAAAAAAGTTTTTATTGATATAAACACAATGTCCTTTTGTAATAAACCTGTATCCCATAAACAATTATTGTTAACATGGATATCTCATAGATGGGAGATATAGCCAGCTCTAAAAACAAAAACCTTTGCTAAAGAAAAGAAAGGAATCTGTAATAGCTGATAGGTCCCATTTCATATTTCCAATATGAATCAATTTACTTCTAAAGAAAAAATATTACATACAATTGTATGTATGTAATATCCTGACAGCATGTCAAGTTATTTTATTTGATATATATAAAAACAGATTGGCACAGATATCTGGACGTAGTTTAGGTTAGGGTTTGGTTTCAAAGTCACCTTTGATCTAGGTTTCAAGTTTTACAACAGAAAATTATTCCGAGCTGTTTGCATAATATTGAAACTTAAAAGAAATGCCATGTTCACACCATTTTTAGATGCACTCAGATCTAAACAGTTGAGGTCAGTGTAGAGTATCGACCCAAAATCAAAACCAGGGATTTGAACACAATGCCCCAGGGATTCCAGTCTTACCTTGCATCTAAAACTGAAATTTTGAAATATAAAACCTACACACAGATAGACCTTCTTTCTTCCCCAGGTGCTCAACTTGGAAGCAACATAAGAAATGACCTGACCAGCCCTTATCCAGTCCTTTAAAAAAAAAAAAANTTAACCATGCCCTTAAAAAAAAAAAAAAAAAGGAAAACTAAAATTACTGCAGAGGTGAGCTCCTATAAGGGATAGGTATGTGATAGAGAAGGATGTAACCAGCGGAGCACCTGCAGCGCAGGATCTTGGAGGCTGGAGAGCAGCAGAGCACCATGCAGGCACCCCTGGCAGTGTGAGATAGGAAGCAGTTGCATTAATTTCTTAAACAATGTGGCATATACGTACGTGATGAGTGAATTCAGAGCTCATTACATTTGTACTGACCTAAACAACATTAGAGCAAGTGTCATAACAGAAGTAATGAAACCCAGGAATCCAGCTCTCACCAGGCTTGGATTCCAATGGATCATAACACTGCAACGGTGAAAAAATTTGTAACTACCCAGCAGGTCACTGCAGTCATTCAGGGTGCAATTTTTTTTATGGGCAATGACCGCTACTCAAAAATACATAAACTCAGTGGATGGCTACTGAATGTAGAATCTCTCTGGGTTCTCAATATCACGTCAAGATTGTGAGAATGATTTCCCACAGCAATGGTTCTTTGTAACTGTGACAAACTAGACTAAAATGAAGACCGTCTCCAAGATATTTGCAGTCTAAATCTGAAACCTACGCATGCATGCGGAATGATTCTGCTGGCTCTTTCCCTCTTAACGACCAGCTAAATTTGGCATTCAGATCAATATTATGTATAAACAGAGGATGCAGCATTAAAAATATGTAAGCCTGTCCTTGTTATCTCTCTGCAAGGCTATTGCTGCAAAAGGTACATGGAGAAAGGCTTTTATGGAAAGGTTTCATGAAAGCAGGAAAATCATTAGAGATAAAACTACAGATTCCCCAGCAAAAAGAAAGTCAGTCATCTGGACTTTTCCTGGGACAGAACTATTACACAGACACCATGTTTAGGCATAGCTGTTGTATTATCTGTATCCAGGTTGGATTTACAATGGTATGGACTGTATGAGGTATACATATGAAACTTTGGACGTAAGTATGCATATTTCATATGGTCCAAATGTCCAATCAACAAAACATACATGACATCTTTCAGTCAAGTATTTTTTTGTTTTATTGAGTTGGAAGTTGTATGACAGTTGTATTCTTACCCTGCAAACATAAGAAAGGAATGCAAACATATTTTTCTGTATCAATGAAAGATATGTTTCCTGATGCAAAGGGAATTCCATTTGTAATGGACACAGTGTAAAAATTGGTAGAATTAGCTGCAGAAATTGGCAGTTGAGACATAAATTGAGTGCGATATTTGTAAATGTTGCATATCAATATAAGCTTCTTTTATTCTGAATAATCTCACAGCATTTGCTAATTGATAGTCTGGAATCATTTCAGACGCAGAAACACTGCAATTTTTGGAACAGAAAATTTGCTCAATATTGTTACTTTCTGTAACTTCATATCAGGACAGAAAGATAGCTGTCCTGAACCACAAAGACAGCTGTGCTCCTCAGCCACGGGGGAATTTTAGGATAACCACTGGGGTTTTACCCAACATCTATAAGCTTCCTGAGGATCGTTAAGCATTACATAGAGAGAGTACCCCATTTTATGATGCAGGCAGAGGAATGCATTACAAAAGAATACTTGCTATATGGAAGTGTTCAATACTTAGATTATAGTGCTATTTATTCAGTTACCAACAAGTTTCCTGTAGCAAAAGAGTTTTTCATCCAGGATTTCAATAGCTCAGGCAAAATCACAAATCAGCCTAGGAGGTAAGTCATCAAGCATTTTATAGATGCATTTAATAGAACACTTTGTTTAAAATTTATAGAAAGACCTCCAGCTTTAAGTATAATCATCTGCAAAGTTTGTTCTATTCATAGTACATGCACAATGTTGTAAAACTATCAGCACAGAATAGTCTGTAGCATTAAAAATACACTCTTCTTTAATATTAAGAAAAATAATTTTTAGTCCACCTGAATTTTTTTTTAGACTTACTGTGTTCAAAAACTGAGAAAAAAGAAGAAAAACTTGTTTCACACATACTCTTCAGAATACGTGAACCGCAAAATATACTATTAATAATATGATCTAACATCAGAGTGCTGTCATTTGCATAATTTACAAACCCAAAAAGCTCCTCCCCTTCAGTTTACATAACCCTCTAATTAGTTTCATTAAAAAAAAAAAAAGGAACTGCAAAAAAGAAACAAAAAAACACTAGAACAAGAGTAACATTTGTAAGTAGCAAAGCATAGCACTTTTTAAGAAGATTATTCTTGGCTCGGCTTGTAAAAGGGTTTTATTGTGCCCCAGGTGCAGACTGGCACCTGCGGGTCTCATCATTCTCTGGCTGCAGCACGGCCATAAGCATTTTGTGGTGTTCCCAGGCTGGCCCCAGCACTTTTTCAGGGAACCTCTTCTGCCTCTTGCTGGCTGTCCTTCTCTTTTCAACTATAGATATGTATAGAAATTCATTCCTAAATGGATGCCTTCTAGGTAGCTGCGCTGCACTATTGTTCATGTCATTAAATACTCTACCTATGCAAACACAGGATTTATTTCTTCCCTTGAGCGTTTTGCTACTAAGTTCTATAGCCGTGGCTTTAGCACCTCTACTGGCAATTGGATGATGCAGCAGTCTCTGAAACTCTAAAATAGTTTTGGGGGTTTTATACCTTTTTCCTGTGCTTTGTTTTATATGCACTCTCCCTCTCTTTCCTATATTCCTCCCATTATGTTTCTCTGCATTTGGTCCATCATTTGTGTGTGCTGTCTCTGATCCCACATGGCCTTTATTTTTCAGCTTTTTAAACTTTAAGCCTTTTTCCCTCACCATTTCCATTTTCAGATTTTTTTCTTTCCCTCCCCACATATCTGTAGACAGATGTTATTTTCTTCTTTTAAAATTACTTCCTTTGTTTAGCAATGTTTCCCCTTTTGTAAGAGATCATCTGGCTTCTCAGGCAGTAAAAGAGGAGCTGCTGCTCCAGTACTTTCAATTAAGTTGAGCACTACCATGAATCACGCAGTCCTTGAGAGACCAGTCATCTCTTGCTGTTGGAGGAGGATTGCGAAAGAAAAAGATGTGCTTGGGACCATTGCTAGACTATGTGCACCCTAAAATCTTCGGTGTGTGCTGACTGATCTTTCTACGTGGACTTTTTCAGGCGTGGTGATCCATCAGGGAGGCAGCCCAGAGCCAGCTGAGGAACTGGCAGCAACCCAGCTACAGAATGCTGTAAGGGCTTCACCACAACAGCTTTTTCAGGAAAACAGACCATGTCAGAGTCAGCTAAGAAGCAGCAGTATGATACCAGGGATTTTGCAAATTGCCCAGTAATATTAGCAAATGGTGTTCTGCTGGCACTGTTTCCATACTAACTCCGGCACAAAGGACATTATTTGTATCCCGTGTGTTTGTATGAAATTGCCATCATAAGAAACCCAAACAAGGTAGCAACCAAGCTGCGCTAGGACAGGCAAGTGTGTGAACATGGAAACCATTTAAAGTCTCCAGGATTAGGTCTATTCAACTAGCCAACATGCAGTAGAGGTGTTGTAGCAATGGTGTAACACAAGTCAAGAAAAGTCTTTAAAATAAAATATTGGTTTCCTGAATTTCTCTCATTAGACCATACTCCATTCTAGCATGCAATGCCTTTATCTTGCAAAATGATTACAATTGGCCACAGCTGATGAAATTTATTTAATCAACAATGGGAAATCATTGCCAAAATTTACTACAATAGTCTGTTCAAGCCAGAATTTGTTAAGTTGGCAAAGCAAAGGAATAAAGCGTAAATCCAGTTTATGCTGCTGACCTAGAAAACCCATTTGTTTCCCTCAGAACTTTGCTTGAGAAAAACTGAAATATCAGAGAAGGTATATATGCTAAAATCTGTACATTGAAGTTGAAAGATCACTTTAGCTGCTAAACTTTCCTTTATGTAGCCAGAGGTCTGAAAACAGGATCTGCATGATGTTAAATAGAGTAATCCGTACCCCCTGTGAACCAGGCTTAGGCAAGAGGAGCATGATTTACATCGCAACCTTTGCATCCAAAACTGCACTGTAATCTAAACATGGTAGAGACACATGAGCAGTCCTTCATTTCGCTTCTTTAGCTTTACTACCTTCAGTGCTCCTTTCTTAGCATTCAGACCTTTAATTTGGAACAAATGGTATTTCCTGGAGGAATTCTAGTTAAGCCATGTAAATTGTAAGACAGTTACAGATGCAGACTGGGGCAGCAGAGCAGTCTTTTCCTTTAGGAAGTGGATTCACAATGATCTTTTCATAGATTTCACTATTTGTTGTTCATTGCTACTCATCAGAAAAATGTATCTGCCTCTCTAGAAACTCAGCATTAGATCATAAAAATAAACTGGATTTTGTTCATTCATAGCTTAGATTAGGATGATACATGGGGAACTTTTTTAGTTTACTCAGTTGTTATATCAACACTGCTCAACAGGTACAGCTTACTTCCGCATGGCCCAAGCACACAGGTGTACTTTCTCATGGTGATTTCTCAGAGCAGATGCCCAATATTTTCTGTGATCCTTTTCCCGTCTTTATCACCCTTGGGTGGTAAAATGTTCCCTGGGACAAAGTAATGAGAATTTTCTATGACTTTCAGACAGATATTATCCTTATCCTCCTGTGACCATCACTAGAAGCAGCAGATGCAATGGGCTGCCGGGAAAGCTTCGGTCACAGCCTTGTCTTCCACCCGAGACCTTTGAGAAGCTGTTGCCGCCGGCTCCGGTCACATCTTTCTCTGGAATGAGAAGGGGGATGGAAAGCTAAGGTTGGCTTCATGGCACAAACATTTTGCAGTGATCTATTCTGAAGCCCAAGGTTAACTAATTTCTGTTTATTCTCATTCTTCATTGTAATTCAAAGTTAATCAGTCTTCACTGTTTCTGTAAAGAAATGTGAAGTTTGTTTCCTGTATTTATGGACCTTCAAAGAACTAAAATCCTCTGCTTCCAAGCAATGAAAGATCCTCTTGATGCAGATGAGAAAAAAAAATATGTTTATACTACAGGAGGGCCAGAAAGCTTCAAAACCATAAAACTTCTGGCTTAAGTGCTCTCCTAAAAAAAATAAAGATGACCAAACAGATTATTTATATTAAAAAAAAAAAAAAAAGAAACAAAACTTTTCAGTCTAAGAATTTCTTTGCCAAGTTTCAAGCTAAAATTATTTTTTATGGCTACGTTATAAATTGCTTAAAAATGGGGTTTATAATGGAAATGGTGACAGACTTAACTATGGCGGCACTAGCAGGCGCCAGCGTAATTACAGTCTTCTCAAGACATAACGTATTACAGGCTACGCAGCAGAGCCAGTATTTTGTATTTTAATTAAGGAACCTGGATTTTGTTTGTAATAATTGACTGTTATGCCGCCCCTCTTGCCAGGACACCCTTGTAAAAGAGACTCTTGCCTCTAGTAGTCTTTCTTGGTGAAAAATTTTAAATAAATTTTATATTGTTGACTGGAAGATTGCATGCATTTTATAGGCCATTATTAACTGTCTTTTGGTGACTTCAGTTGTTCTATATTTTTTAATGGAGAGTTTTATTCCTCTCATCTCTGACCAGGAAGGTTTACAGTTTAGATCTTTGAGAAGTATAATACTATAGTTTCTGCATTATCTGCCTTAATCTGTACCACACAGACCTTCCGTAAGAAAGGATGTTCTTTGGCTATGCTCTTCTAATGCCCTAGGCAGGCACTACATACTCTGTTACCCAGTCACACTGAAACACTTAGACCTTCTCTACGCTGCCCTGACAAGGGCATCGCTGCAGCTCCCGTTGTGTGGCACGTCTGCTGAGACGGTCCAGAGAATTTCAGTTCCTGGACACCAACCGTACTTGGATACAAGCTCCTTTTGTTATACGTTGCTGGAATAAAAAACAACAACAACAACAACAACAACAACCAAAAAAACCCAAAAAAACCCCAACCAACAAAACCCAAAACCACAGTAGGCCAGTAGCCCAAGAAACACCAGCGCTTTGCCGGCAGCGGGAGGTGCGGCATGGGATGCTGCCACCTCCCAGTCCTCAGCACTCCTCTTGCCCTCATCCTCCGCAGCAGCTGCTGTTAGAAGCATCCACCATCAGCCTCCAGGCTTTGCTTTTGTTTCTTGATTTCTTTTGGGTTGTTCTTCCTGTTGCTGGAATGTGTGTCCTCCCACAGCCACCAGACACAAAGGGCATCAGCTCTTTACTTGTGCGGCCTGCAAGCGTTGGGTATCTGGTTTTGACAGGAAAGCTGTGGTGGTAATTTGGTATTCAGAGGAGGGCCCTGATACGTACAAAATTAAGTAGGTCACACCAGCATGTGTGTAATTTAAGGTGCTGTAATAGTAGTACCACACAGGCACATAAACAAATGAGATCAATAGAAGCATTTAGCATTTGTAACTGAAAGAAAAAATAAGAATTGAAGTAGTCCAGGATTAAAATAATATGTTTCTCAATTATTTTTTTTTCCTTATGCCTGGCTGGCACTGGGTTCAGCAAAGACTCAGCTGAAAGCATTGCTCGCAGCCCCTTTCCTTCTCTCTGCTTGGCCTCAGAACGATGCTGTTCTAACAAACACTATTCGGACATTTTCCCCCAGGACTATCTACCAACCGGAGACATTATCAAAGTTAATTATGTCACTTCCTTTCTATTCTCCAACACACTCTCAGGCTAAGAAAAGAGATAAAGGAGCCAGTCTTAGAAGCAGATCTCTCCCTGCTTCCTCCTACAGAAGTTTGCCTCCTGCCAAGAGGACCTTCAACAAGTCTTTGCTGCTTTTGGACCTTCAAAAGAGCGTAGGAGATAATCTACCACTACATGGTTTAGAAAAAAAAAATAGCAAGAAAATAATGGCTTGTGATTTTCTTTCGGGTCCTGAAACAGCTATTGGTATTACATTACCAGAGAGTTACAATTATGGCCAAACAGCTGAATGAAAATGAAAATACAGTATTTGTTTTTATTTTGTGTCCTTGGAGAACAAACGCAAAGTGAAGAGAAATTTAAGGGAGAAATAGATGGCAAGAAAATTGATAGAAAATGCACAGAAATTATATCACAGGCCTTTCTCAAATATCTGTATTCGAGGTTTCAAATATCTCAAATATCACTCTTCACCAGCTATTTATTAGGTGGCAACGATTTCAAGTCTGTGAGGAAAAAAGGCTGGAAAATATGCTTCAGTGATAATGCTCAGGCAGAAAAATGAGTGAACAAGCAATAATCTACGGGATGACTGGAAAGTCTGGAGTCTGAGCCTAGGATGCCCACATCTAACCATGGTCCAGTGAGGTCCCAAGGAACAGCAAAATCCAATTGATGCAGCAGTGGATAATTTTCTTTATGCTGACTTGCACTCTGCTTTTAAATGTGAGAAAGAGGGAAGCTTTTAACGTGAGGTTTCAAGCAAGTTCCAATCAGCTGATGCTATGTGAGGGAAAGGCCACCATCAGTCGGGTTTTCCAGGGGGAGAGGCACCCAGTGCCACCCAAGCAGGGTTGTGGAGGTAAGAGCAAGGAAGCTGGGTGGGTTGCAACCATGGGGATTTAGACAAGCCAGTAGATTTGAGGACTGATAATGAAGAATTATGGCAGTAAGTGCTACTGTAGGTTCAGTTCCATAATTTTTCCTCTGCTTAGCTATATGCTAAAACACCTCTTCATCTCATCCTCCAAATACGGCTCAAGCAATATTTCATCACACAGGAAATGAGAAGGACCAACAAACAGACTGTGTGACAATGAAAAAGAAAGAAAACACCAGCCCCATCATCTGACTCCTTTATCCAAACTGACTAGACTGATTGCCTTGACATCATGTTTATCAGTTCCACATGTCTGGGGGGGTTTGGGGCCTTTTTATAATTCCCAGAAAAGGATGCCTACAAAGGTGAAAGCAGAAACCAGTAGAGTCCATCTCCTAGAATTATGCATTTGACTGAGGCACTTTGTTATTTTGTGCTATAGAAGGGAAGTTAATAAGGCCTTTTAAAAACAGCAAAGAATGTGAAAAGGAAGATGTATTTCAGAAATAAAATTTATAAAAAAGAAGGTGTAGCAGAAAAAGCAAATAAAAGAGGATAATACTGCCTTCTGTGCTTTAGAGGAGGACAACTACAGATGCAGAAGTCCTTGAAAACCAAGAGCTTTTCCTCTTGAAGTGCCTGGTAATGTGAACTTGAGTTATTGCCAAGATTTAGGCTATTCAGTTGGAAAAGAGAGCTAACCAGAAATACTATGGGGAGTGATTGCTAGAAATCAGAGTTAGGTATCAGTCTCACAAGAATGATATGCAAATAGAAAACTAATGAAACTAAATCTCTGCCACCATATATCAATGACAGAAAAAAAAAAAAAAGTAGAATAAAAGATTAAGGGTTTCTATTGGAAAAAAAATACTATTTTTATAGGATTTGTCAAAACAGAACTTCCTATACAAAATGTACAAGAGCTAAGAGCAAAAGTTTCATTTTGTTTACCTGACAGGAAACCCTTTCTGTCTCATGTCATTGTGTCAATAGAAAGGTCTTCAAATCCAAGAGCTGAACAGGAGCTGAGCAACAAGATTATGTGGCATCATTAGCGATTGTCAATCCATGTGCAGGTTCTGCAGTCAACCTCCATTTGTTCTCCAAATGAAGTGTGGAGCATGACTACTTCTCAGCTGGAATTGGTCTGGTGACTTCTGTCATAACACTGGAATGATAGGAAATGTTGGCCAAATCATGCAGGCTTTAGTCAGGCAGTGCACCTAATTAAGTCAGTGGGAGATTTTCCCTTCATGCAAACTGTGGAAATTGGCCTGGTTTCTTTATTCACTCGCGGGTCATGATTCTTACATCTGTCCTTGTGTGGCACTGGACGATGGTTGAACGCTGTCTGGCTGTTTAATGCGATAACAATCCAGTCCACGATGTACCAACTCCATCCTGCGTAGGGATGGAGTCGGATTTAAAGGTGTGCGTTACAGTGTGTGAGCAAATTCATTCTAGCTAGCAGTAAAATGTACTCTGGCCCCATTCCAGCAAAGCACTTAATCATATGCTTATCAGTTAAAAGGATGACTCAAATACTTCAAATTATGAACACGCTTTTATGCCTTGTTGCATCACACCCAGAATGTTTGCACCATTAACCCAGATTAATATTAACCAGAGACTGAAAGAGATGAAATGGAAGAGAGAGGTTGAGAGTGAACTGAAATTCCAAACGCTGCGATACACAACTGTGATATTTTGACCCTGCTAATACTTTTCAAATGGTTTGTACAACTGCCTGCTTAACAGATGAGGTCTCTGATTAGAAACTGACATTCAGGAATACTGTTTTTTAGAAAATAACTTTGGTTTAAAGCCATCCCAAACCATCCCACTTGCATTTAAATTGCTGTCATCAGTATTTCAGTTTTCTGAGCCACATAATGAGAATGTCCTAAGGTCTCTCCTTTTTCTAAAACTTTTTCTCTTACTTGCTGTGGGTGACAGTACGCAAAAAATCAGAAACTCCTGCAGTTGCATAACGCAGCCCCAGCTGCCTGTGGGCGATGAGCGAGTGAGGTTACCGACGGCGCTGCTGATCAGAATCCAGGCTGGCACAGCTTCTTTTTCGCAGCCAGACACACCTTTTGCCTTCTGAACCATGGTCATGCCCTGCTTTTACACATTGACCTGCTTCTAATGAAATAATATAAGAAGCCTGAGGAAGATTTTTACGATAAAGTAATAAAGAAATTAGTGCTTTGTATGGATCATATAAACCAAGTTTTTAGTGACTGTGTTGTTTGATAAAAGGTAATAAAAGGAATGTATGAATCCAGACAACTTCAGGAGTTAAGACTCAAAGGCAGTGGCTACAAGCAGTTCCAGTTGCATAAATGCATGCCCAAACAAGGAAGAATGATAAATACTTGGAAAATTACTTCAAATGGGAGAGAATCAGAAGTCTGATAAAAGCAGAAGTAGAAGAGCAAAAAAGGGGAGGGACTCCAAGGACACCTAAATAAAAATATGATATTCTATAGAAAGTTTTTCACTGTAACTCAAGAAAATACAGGGAAAGTCTGACTGTGTAAATAGTTGTTCAGTGTAAGTTTCTCAGGGGGAAAAAAAAATCACAGTTTATATTTTGGCTCAAAGCTTTGTGGTTACTATCACTCCGCAAATATGTCATCTTTAGGTTACAAACCGATATTTTTTGTACACCCTTGAAAAAAAAAAATATTAGCAATATGCTGTAAAAGGAAGTCCCCACCATCACTTTTAATGGTATATGAGGCAGATACTAATGAGAGTGCATTCACTCCCATGCTCAGTAGACATATTTATCAAAAGAACCAAGAGCAAAAACAGACACCCACACACAATCTTAATTAACCCAGTAAATGAGAAGCGAAAAAATAGCAGTTGGCTTTTACATGACATTTATACTTGTGAATGAAGTTTACACAGACACCGTTATTTACATTTCTTATTTCACCTCCCATTTACAGCAATGTGAAATACCTGCCGTTTTATTTAGATTATTACTAGCTAAATAAAATGATCTACAAACATTGCCCATTACTTGAGTCTCCTCTTATTTGCCATGGAGGTGGCTTAAGCAACTGGAAACTGATCTCCGTTATTTTTCTACTTTAACATCACCATTACAGTGCCCAATTTGGTTTGACAGAAACAACCCAGTTCCCTGTTGGTGACTATTAGGGAGGTCTGTAGGATAGACAGCAATGCCCACTGCTCGATCACCTGGGGGAAACATGATTTCTGTCATTGGACCACCATCTGTTTGGAGGTGGCCTGGGCTCATATCCATCCTGCGTAATGGCAAGCACTGCATAAGGCTCCAAATTACGACTGTTGTATGGCTCTACATAGTCAAAAGAGAGAAGCGGGTCTAGCTAGCATACATTTCATGCCTCGGGCACCCTCACCTTTCTCAAAAACTTAGAAGCCACTAGAATTCTGTGCTCTGCAATTCTCCTAAAAGGACAGCACTGTTCCCCAAACACTCCTCAGCTTTTCTGTTTAACAGGAGGTAAGTGTGTGAATGACTACATAAAAACAGTTGTGCGTGGATTTCTATCATGTGATTATTCCATAAATACGAAGAAAAGGGAACTAATTAAATATACCATGTCAACAATCTGCAGTATGATGGATCTGCAGAAAGCATCCATCTGTCTGACTTTATCCAATACATCTAGAGGTCATTCTCAACACACATGCCATTTATTGCTCACAGTACAAGTATCTGTCTATATGTAATACATCACTCAGTTAAAATAACTGTGGTCCACTTACAAACTGGATATGTCTCGAAAACAGGATGCTACTGAAAATTAACCATCTCTCATAAAAGTCACTGACATTTTCATGAAAGTAATTAAAGAAACTATTTACTAACTGTCTTAGTGAATTATTAAACCAAATACATCAAATATCTAAACTCTATAAATGATGAATTTTAAATCTGTCAGAGTATGGGTTAAATGTATTATATGATAAATATTATTCAGCCCCACTAATAAATTTTCTTAAACAATCTTAATCCTGCTTGCTGGTTTATGCTAGAGTAATATATGACAAGCACTGGAGTTTCCCTTAGGGCTTGATTTTGTATGATAACAGAACTCACCTTTTTGGAGAAACACAGATTTACTATCAAGGAGACAGCTATATGACAATCTTCATAGAGAAGCTGGTCATACTGTGGGCAAACTTAATAAAGAAATAAATCAAACAAAATAATTCTCTGAGGAAACTTACTTCATTTGAGGGAAGAAATAAAGGTTCACCAGTAACCATAGTGAGTTCATATTATTGCCATTGTTTTTATAAGTTGTTGCCATGACTTTTTTGACTTTTGGGCTAGATTGGACTTAAAACACAACAGATGGCTACAATTATGTGTCTGTAACTTTTTTTTAGAATAACTAAACAGAGCACAATAAAATAAACAGGCTTATATTCCAAAGAGACTCTCGTAGTTTAAGAGGGCTATACATGGTTATTAAAAAAAAAAAAAAAAAATCCCTAGACATTCTGTACAATAGGAATAAAGCATAAATGAGAAATTAGTTTCACAAATGTGTTGTATTCAGTAAGTACATGATTCACTCCTATAATCTAATTTCTTTGATTAGCAGTTTCAGGAGCACTGAATAAAATGAAATCATATTTTGTGATTAATTGGGGTCCAAGTGTGCATTCCTTTCAATGGCACAGCTTCCACTGGATTTTGTCTCAACAAGAATCGTTAGCTTTAGCTCTTTATAGAGGAGTTTTTAAATGAGTACAGCTTAATTGTAATATTTATTACCTAGAGTGAGTGTTGAAGAACAGTGGATCAACTCCTTTTCAGAAAAATAAATTTATTTCATTATATCATAGTACTTCAATTTGTGTATCAGTGGACTTTGTAAAGGACGAAATGAAAGCTTAATACGAAGAAGGAAAAAGACATGGAAAGGAAGAGAGTACTGGCTAAACAACACCCCACTAAATCCACAAATCAGAGTGAGGTGAGCACCGTTATGGCTGTAAGGCCGTGTTATGTAACATAGATTACTTTAACACAAGGTACTTTGAAGAATGTAAATGGCCTCAACTATTGGACAAAACAAGGTGTATCTGACATGGAATATCAGCTTAACCTCTGAACTTTCTAACATTGTTTTTTGCTATTTTATTTTTAAACAAGGCTGTTTATTTAATTTATTTTTTCTCTAAAAATTTTCAAGCTATTAAAGCATTTATAACAACATATTTTAGATACATACGTAGGTTACTCCAGACTTAGGGTGTTATTGGCAATGGGTCAGTCATGCTCTGCCTGGGTAGGTCAGCAAGGAAACATCCATGGCATGGGAATGAGACTTTCTGCTCCTGCCACACCCCAGGCTACTACGTCCAACCCATACAGCACAATCCTACAGTTCAGTTGCCCATCTATGTCTGAGGCAGAAACTGTTTTTTCAGAAATCGTTGTAATTAGTTCAGTGACTACATGACTGTACCTGCAAGAATGACATGTCAAGCTGAAGTTTTTCAACCTAAAGTCAACAGCTTTTCCTTCATTAACAACATAGTCCAGCTAAACTTCACGGTCTGTGGATTCTGTGGACACATGCAGAGTAGCAGAAGGTTGGACAGATCAGTTTGAAGACCTATGCTATGTGCATGTAATCTTCTATCTCTCCTATGGAAAGCATCCATAACTTGCCCAACAATAGTCCTGAGCGGGTCTGAATTTCTAATGGTGCAATGTCTTCATTTCTGCATGGTTGTAGAACTCTATCCTCATCCCTAAGCACATTTAGCACATTTCCAAATAAGCTTTGAATGGACCACACTGGAGGTTTTTCGACATGATGTTGGTGGTACACTGAAGGAATGAACAAGTTTATAGTAAAATGCCTCCTTGCGTCAGAAGAAAGCAGTTTCTTGAGTTTGGTCCTGTTGACTCAACAGTTCTAATTGATCTTCTCATCCTTTGTTTCTTGTCCCTGCTGTACACAGCTTCCATGGGACACTTTTGCTCTGAAAATTGTAATTTTGCACTATTTATCAAGAGCAAAGAGAATTTTTAAAGTAAGAAATTACCTAAGCCGTGAAAGCAAAGGTGACAAGCATGAAAAAATTAGAAAACATAATAAAAGCATGATAAATCACAAGACACAAGCAAGCTGTCCAGTTCAGCAAAGCCCTCCGGCATATGTTAACCTTTAAACACATGCTGAAATTCACTGAGGCCAATTCCTCTTAAGTACTTTATTGGATCCAGCATAAGCTGCAGAATACAGTAAGTAACACAAAAAGCCAACAGACATGTCATATTTTTCAAGATTTATTTCCACACATTTACTAAAACTCTGTATACAAAACAAGGTAATTTTGCCTTCATGGTGTCCACAACTTTCAATTTCTTATGATACCAAGTTCACATTTGCTGTAGCACTCTCATTTTAATTAGAGCAAAAATCCTGGTAAATCTAAACATAGACAATTTCTTCAGTCTGGCTATATATATATACAAAAATGCCAGGGAAAATTGGAAAACAAATTTGCAATACCACTGACACTTGTTTCAGAAGTGTAGTGGAAAACTACAAAGGATGAGAGGAAATAGGACTGGTTAAGGCCAGCTAGACCAAGACTGAGATGGATACTGATTAAGTTTAATCACCAATAAACACTGGAATTTATAATGTGACTGACATGTTGTGAGCATGGTTTGTAGAAAAGGCTTTGCTCAAGGATATTTACATACATTCTACAGAGTCATCTTCTGTATTCAGTATTCCTTGAATTATGAAGAAGTATAGCTTTTGCTTAGTTTGGTTCATTTTCTGTTTAATAATGATTTCTAATGAATGGAACATGTTTTGTTTCTTACTTCAATAGTTCCTTTAAAGTCATCTCTTCATTTTAACTCTGGCTAGTTAAATGTTTCCTAAGAGTCTTTATAAGCGGTTAGGAGTACATGAAAAAACACCAAGGACACCACATGAAAAGGAAAACTGTACTCCAGTTCCTTCAAACCAAATTCCATCAGCTTCTGTTGAAACCATGAACTCACCACTTTCTTTACGAGAGTAAAGCTGACACTCATGAACCCAAACACTCTCCAGAAGTTTGATTTTCTAAGATCTGATGAAGGATGAAACAGTGAGATCTGAGATTTGTTTAATAGGTGAAGAGAAATGACCACACCAAAGTGTAGAAGGGAATTGCCAGGATGGTGCGAAGAGTTTGAGTTCAGTCTTGCAGCACCATTTATGTGAGACTTCTCTCTCCTGCAAGAAAACTGATGGGGGAGTTTTCTACAACTTGCTCAAACACTTCATGGAAAGGAGATTAGTTTGGCTTTAATTTAACCAACTAAATTGAGTGTTATTACTGGAAACAGCTCTAAGCTTTTCAATTCCCCTAATGAGGTCCAAACTTCTATGGATGCTATCACCTGAGACTACTGTAATATTTTATTTGGATTTAAATCTTTAACTTGGCAGCACTGCTGCGTCTCCGTGGACACCTCTCATTTTAGTTTTATATTCTCCCAGGTGGTTGATTACTTATCCCCGTAACAGGATTCCTTTTCATATCGAGGAAGCTCTGACCTCCATTCCAGCACTGTACTAAAATTTTACCAGACATGGGATGTTGTTTTTCTTTGTTTTGTTTTGCTATCAAGACCAAACAATCCATTATATTGGATTTATTTGACATATTTTTCAAGGCACCTTAATTTTCTGAGCTTCTTTGATTCTTAATGTCATTTGGAACTAGTCTCTTCTGCTAACATGAAAGCAAACTAAGAGCCAACATTTTTATGGGAGACAGGAAACGTATATTTAAAGGAGTGCTGTGTTATCTTTTACAGCAACAACAAAGGGAATATAGACCCAAATATACCCCCAAATGACATAGCTGATTTTTTAACTGGTTTCAAGTGTAAGTCTTCTTGGAATATTTATATGGTATCAGTGAAAGCATTAAAACCTGCTTCAAACCACAACCACAAAGCAGCATTACTGGCTACTCTAACATGCCCAGAACTCTAGTGGGTCTCAGATCAGTTGGAAATGTCATCAGAAGAAGCTATTTCACAAAAGGAACTATTAACACTTCCCTTTGTTTAACACTTTCCCTCTGTT
This sequence comes from Scopus umbretta, assembly GCA_013400535.1. Lineage (NCBI taxonomy): Eukaryota > Metazoa > Chordata > Aves > Pelecaniformes > Scopidae > Scopus > Scopus umbretta. Next base: position 23,075 of record VZTL01007304.1, read on the forward strand.
TTATGTACAGCAATGAAAAAATAGAAAAAAATAAACAGGGCAATAATTTAAACTAAGTTATTTTTTAATATATATTAAAACAACTTTTCATACACAAGAAAGGATATTTCTAGACGAAGATACCATTCTGTGTGACAGACCCCACTGGAACAGTTCCCTAAAGCAGTGTAGAAAGAAGAAGCATTATAGTGTCTGAGAATCTTCTTCCAGTTTTGGAATAAAATATATTTATTTAGCCTAATTGATCTCTATCTGGGGGTGTTGGTTGACGGCCGGCTGAATATGAGCCAGCAGTGTGCCCAGGTGGCCAAGAAGGCCAACAGCATCCTGGCNGGACAGATTGATTTCTACAGTGCTACTAAGATATCGATACAGTGATTATTTCTTGAGATACATGATTTGTAAAATAGTAGATCTGAAAATGCTAGCTGAGAAGGCAAGGTCGAGCTTACTTAAGAAATATAGTTAACACATAGCTTGTTGCTGCTACAAAAAAGAAAGACCGTGAGTTAAAACAAGGGAAACAAGCATGGCAATGTTTATATTATCTGCTTAATAAAAGGATGAAGAAAGGAGTGTTTTTTAAAAAAAAACACACATCCAAAATAAAGGAAGTCATTTAATAAGTTAAAAAATAATTTGCTTGTATCAGCACATTGTTTCTGTAGTTAAAGTAATACAATGGACTTCCTCATGGAAAATGGCTCAGTTAAATTCCACTATCCTACCTTTTGGTAATTGTTTCATAGAACCATATAGAATCATAGAATCGTTAAGGTTGGAAAAGACCTCTGAGATCATTTAGGCCAAGTTTCCTTTCATCCAAATGAATCTTTAAACCTTTATCTTAATAGAATGAGAAAGTCCTTCCATTCTTAAATCTTTGTGGTAGTTTAGGTTTTCCTAAGGAACAGTGAATTCTTATTCAAGATGGATCAGCATACTCCAAGCAAACTGCTTTTTCAGGAACTGGGGGACAGTATTTTCACTAAGCTGCAGGAGCTACTCTGGGGACAGTGCCTGATGCCAAAAGTATGAAGGTGCCTTTGGGTACTGTTAGGAAGTCTCCTCTGTCAAGGAAAACAAGGTACGTGAAATCAATTTACACTGAGAATATGTAGCCCCTTTATGCTCAGCCAGCCCCAGTTTCCTTCTCCAGAACTGCATATCCTATTCTCTCACCGGAGTCATCAGATCAGATTCATCTAGACTAGAAATATGTATATCTGAACTAGGTTATTCCACCCACTGGCAGCAGCTCATGTTAAAAGTTTAGAAGAGATGATATGTATTGTGCCTAAGAAAACCTATACAGGGAGCAGCATGCAGTGGCTGACATAGATGTAGACATCTGAAATGGGGAGTGATGAATTCAGCCTGCTCCTTCCCTTGCCTCTGGCTGCAGTCCCGTGGGCTGGCGTATGCTCAGTTGCCTGTGAAACGTTACACGGACCAACCTGACACATGCAGAAGCAGAGATGGAGGGCAGCGTTCTCATTCATGCTGCGGCGATGCTGCGTGCCCTCTCTGGCAGACCCGCGATGCATAAGTATGCACTCCGGAGATGTTCACCACAAAAACAAAGGGAGATTATACTGCCTATGTGCAAGGAGCAATTTTGCAGAGACCTGTAACAGATTTTCCCATGAGTAGCAAAGGTCATATTCTGATTCTAAATTGCCTTTTCTTATCCATTCCTCCTCAATAAAATTTCAAATCCTAACTTCAGAGCACCAGACAAGAAGAATTGTTCAAAGAAAAGATCCCAGACTCTTTTTTTTTAAAAAACATGGAATAAATAACTCATTTTCCCTGGGCTTTCTTGGAAATGGCTGAACCTTCTCAGCCAAAAATTTCCAAAAAGTTCAGCCTGAGGCACAGCCAGCATATAAAATACTACCCTGAAGAAGTGTTACAGTTCAGAAAATCATAAGGGGCTGAAAAATGGGGGTTAGAACTGGCAACATTAAAAGTAGGGGTGATTCTATTAGCCTAAATAATATACAATTTACATAATATCTAGGAACTATTTTAAGCCACAAGGACAAGTTAACTAAGTATCAGCTAATTAAAGCAAACCAACTGAGGTCCAAGTGTTTTTCTATTTGGAAACTTTCTACTGATACTTAGCAGTTCATCTGTTTATGCAAATGTCAAACAGTAGGGTAAGTTTTGCGGGTGTTGAGGTTTTTGACACATTGAATATTTCCAATATATATTCTATCACCCTCAACCTGAGAGGTAGGTGGGTTTTTCAGTGTTTCCAGCCTGCAGATGTTATTGAAGCCAAACTTGTATGGAAAACATTCACAGTGGCATTAGCAACTGCAGCATTTGCCTGGTGGTCAGAGAAGCACTTGGGGAAAAATAAGTGGAAGAATAGATACATATTTACATACATGCATGTATGCTAGAGAGAGGGGGATTTCTATGTATATGTGTAGTGCATACTTGCTGCATTATTCAGTGAAGCTTCTAACTGCTGCAACTGCAAATGCTCTAGGAAGAGCTGACAAAACAAGGATTACTGCTTTGTCAGTGTTGTACAAAAACCACTTTAAATTGAACATCCATGAAAGTGTTAGTGAAAACTGTAACTGGGTAAAAAGCTTGTGATATAGCAACTCAATATGCTACCTAATATAAAGCACTTAAAATACATACAGTATATTTTATATACAGTCTCAAAACATGATATGCATTATAATGAAAACTGTATAATGATAGTATTTGTAACAGTTTCATTGTAACTTTGCAGCTTCTTTTGGATAAGTAAATTTTTCTATGTATTTATGTCATATAGAAATTTCTATAACCCATGTATGAATTCAGTGCCACATAAGTACAAGAAAATTTTGTAATCATTTATGATTTAATTTTAACATTTATTGGCAAAGAGAGTGGGCCTATATACTCAAAGGAATCTGGATAATGTATGACCAGCTATGCTTTTAATAAAGAAAATGTCTGCAGGTGTGAGCAAACCCCAGTATTTAAATCCAGTAACTAATTTTTGTATAAATTGCTGAATATTCTAGTTTAAAGTATCTTCTGCCATCTAGTGGGCAAAATGTCTCATAGGTTGTCTTCAGGCAAGGTTCTTCCACACTGTTCTGAGAAGCAAAAGGTAAAAAATACTTGCACTGATTGGAAAAGCAATTGTAATTGTTATGCAATTAGCAACAAAACAGGCTCACTTCTGGAATCTTCTGTAATAAAAGTATTTCTCCAGAAATTTCTTCATTAATATTGGATTCTGTGAACAAAGACCTTAAACGTTGGGTGTGTTTAATACCATAACTTTATCTCTTGAAGTATTTCAGAGTATACTTAAAGTACAGCATATCAGCTACATATGAAATATCAAAGTGCCATAATATCAGGCAATCTGAAGGAGGAATCCAAAGTAATAGTTTCTGTTTCAAGGAAAAGCCTGAGGAGGTTTGCTGTCAAAATGAAAAGTACTAAAAGACAGTATACTTATATACTGGTTAAAGCCTCTTCAAAATAATGCTACAGTTCTTTCAAAAATCCTCCCAGTTACTTGTAGGTTATATACATTCATCATGCCCAACTTAAAAAATATTTACTCCAGTATATAATGAGATGAGAATGTTACAACATTTAGTCCAAATAAAACCAGAAGACATCATAAGAGTACCATAGCTGATCATGAGTTTTCCTGTCAGCTGGGCTTCAAAGGAATTTAATACCTCACACAAACAAATCAGAATTGTCAGTCCTGAGATGCAATATATTATCTTATTTAGACACGGTCACAATCCTGACTTTGAAGCATACCTTGGAGAGCTGTGTTGGGCACTTTTGTTGGAGGCAAGTGACAGGAATCCAAGAGAGCTGCTGCAATGTTCCTCCATGTTCCCACAGTCAAGCAATAAAGGAAATTACAACTTCAGTCCACAAAGACTGTGCACAGAGATGGGCTAATGCTAGATTCAGGAGCCCTGAATTCAGCAGAGAAGAGGTTGTTCTGATCCGCATCTGAGTATTAAAAATCACAGTTCAAGCCTAACCAAATTGGACATTTTATCCTCATTATGCCACTGACTAGATAGGCATTATTCCTCTGAAAGCCCTCACTGACCTCAGAACTGGGCCAAATTCTGGCCACAAGGACTCACCTTCAGGATCAGGGTGTAAGAGACCCTGGTGTCACAGCAATGGCCATTAGGAAAGGGTTTGTGCAGTGGGTTGGCCCTGTCTGTCAGCTAAGCTCCCACACAGCTGCTCACTCATTCCCCTCTATCAGTGGGACCAGGGAGAAAACAGGACAAACAGGAGTGAGAAAACTCATGGGTTGAGATGAAGACAGGGAGATCAATTACCAAGCACTGTCATGGGCAAAACAGACTTAACCTGGGGAACTTAATTTATTGTCAATTAAAATAAACATTTAATTACTGATCCAGGTATTGGGAAACAAGACAGACAAACATCAAAGCACTTAGGGGAAAAAAAAAACAACCCTCCTCCTTTCCCAGGCTCAACTTCAGGCACCTCTCCTTCCTCACATCTGGTCTCCGCTTCACTCCTTCCCTCCAGTCACTTCTCCTCCCTCCTTGTTCTTGCCACTGGTCACACTCAGTGCGTTTGGTGAGGTGGCAGGTGGCACAGGGGATGGGGTTCAGTGCATAGTGGTTCCTCTCTTCCGCTCCTTCCTTCTCTCACTTTTCCTGTGCTCCAGCCTGTGTTCTCCATGGGCTGCAGTCCCTCTGGGGGTCTGCCTGCTCTACCATGGAGCACCTCCTACTCCTCTGACTTTGCTGTTCCCTGTGATGTTCCCTCCTCCTCTCTCCCCCACCTCTCTTCCTCTGTGTGTCCCCCGATGTTTTTGTCCTTTTCTAAATATGTTTCCCAGAGGTGCCACCTTCTCAGCTGCAGGGCTCAGCCGTGCCCTGCGGTGGGTCGGTTGGAGCTGGCTGGCACCGGCTGTGTCCGGCACGGGGAAGCCCTGGCCTCTCCTCGCAGAGGCCGCCCTGCAGCCACCCTGCCAGCACGTGGGCATAGACAAACAGTATAGCTTGGGGGATAGAGGAGCTGATCAATATTAATACATGTTTTAACTAGTGTTTTTTTTCTAATATTTAAAGTAGCAGTAAAGGAAATCGTACATCCTACATTGGAAGAGTATTTATTACAGTAAAAATAAAATTAATACTAGAATAAAGTTAACCACATGTGTTTATTGCATGATTTGTTTTCCCTCCATGAGGTCCCTAGTAACTAAAAGCATCAGGAAAATATTTATTTGCTGTTCTTGTCTGGCTCAAACACACCTTTTTTCAAGTGACACAATGGTCTAAGCATTTACACTAAGTCTAGCAAACAAATGTAAAAACAACAACAACAACAAAATTAGTTCTCACTGAACTAATTTCTACTGAGTGATAAATTATCTTGGTCTTGGGTATGGAAACAGTATCCAACCTGTTCTTGTGTGGCCATCTTGTGAACTCTCTCTAATCCTGAAATAGATAGAAGGAAAACACCTGAAACTCCTGTTTCTGAACTGTTGTCTTTACATCCCTGTATATATGCCACAGCTGTTCCTTCCAGGAGCAATCCTGTTTCAGGTGGCCAGGTAGGACTTGGGGGCAAGCAGATTCACTGGAGGCATGCCAAAAGATAGCTTTGGTTAGCACCAAAAGCTAGCAGTTAACATTCAGATGAGGATTAGCCACCTGCCCTCCATGCCAAATGGAAAGAAGAGATGAAAAAAACCTGTTCTGTTTTCACATCTGAACTTCACATCGTATATTTCTCCTAACAGAAATAAGCAGGAAGGAAAGGAAGGGACAGCCAAAGTTGCATTAGCTTAGGTCTCAAAGCTGCCGTCCTCTCAAGTCACACAGGAAGGTACACTTTCCACTAAGGAGCTTCTCAAGCAATTTACAGTTACTGTCATTTACAGATGTAACATTATAGAAAACACCCAATTTGATAGTGGAGCTCAAACCTATAGGCTTGTTCAGAGCATACTTACAGCCAAAGGTCATCACAGAAATATTTGGGAGATTCATCTAGCATGTGAATACCTGCCTACAGCTGGTACAGCTCATGCTTCATTTACAGCAGAGACTCAACTGCCCATCTTCCACATCCACAGTGAGTGTTTACTACTATTTGCTACTTTTCACTGGCTGAAAAATACTAGACATTAGCTACCTAAGCAGCTGGCCTCAGTTAGGATTTTAACTCCAGAAGAAGACATATAGATGAGGAGAGATCTAGATCTGGCACAAGCACAGCAGATTAGGAACAGCACTGCAATATTAAAGTTCTTTAAAAATGTAGACCAAGATTAATTTACAGCTAACTCTACCAATGAAACACAAAAGGGAATCCAAATGTAGCATTAAGCCTGCAGAAAAATCAGTATTCTTTTATTTTTAATATTATTGGAGTCATGAAGAGTTTTATTGGGTTGAAAATCCAAACACAAATGAAGAACTACTTTGCCATTCAAGGCTGATTACGAATCTTCAACAGAGAAACACAAATAGCCACCAGTAACAGAAAACATAATACAGTGAGTAGGCTAAAAACATTTTTCCCCCTGAAAACTATGTAGGAACAAAATAATAATAATAACAAACTTATTCCAAGATCTGGAAGTTTTTTCAATTTATGCAAGGAGGGTCTAGATAGACATGTCATTTCAATTTTCTATGCCTCTGAGACCATTGTTAAATGTAGGTGTTGCAATCATGCCTAATACATTGCAAAGCTTCATAAGATAAGACTTTTAAAATATATTAAAATTGACCAACAAGAAAAAGGTGGAAACAGAAATCAAGACTTCATGGCTGCCAGTCTTAGTCTCTGTCCCAGATGAAAAGGCAGTTCAGTAAGAAAACAAAATGCATCAGTTTATCCCTTGATTAACTTGCTATGATTGCACGTGTATATTGGAAAAACACAGATTGCTGTCTTATTTAAAAATTATAATGTGATCATAGAATTAGAGATAATGTTGCAAATCACTCTGATGAGAAAGCAGAAATAAAGGTCTCTACTTGATCTTAAAACTGACATTTTTTCTTGATTCTTTTGCCTAATCAGACAGTTTTAGCTTTTTCTTACTTACACTTATAATTAAACAACCCTCTAATTTGTAGCATGTTTTTTTCTTATTTTCCTGACTCACCAGCAGTCATGTGCAAAACATAGTTTAATAGGGATAAAACTGTCATAGTGAGATGGGGATCTAGGGAGTCTTCCTTCTTTCATTAGGAGGTACAAATGTTCACTGTCTTCCCACACTTGTGTAACCACATCTTTATATCCTCATATACAGCAGGGGCTAGCTTCCTTTAAAGCATTAATTATCCCAAAACAGAATGTAGAAAAATCAAACCAACTCTATCTTTCTGTAGCATGTGCCAAAACTTTTCTCTGTGTTGAAAATTAGCGTCTTTTTAAGGATCAGCTTCTACTGTGAGTTTCAACCTGACTGCAGTGAGCAACTTCAGGATGAAAAATGGGAAGAGTTTTAAAATGCAATTCACCAGAAGTTTACTTTAGACAATAATTTTTTTTGTAAAGGGACTGCAAGAACTATTTTGTAGCTTTTTATTTGTGCAGTTCTTACACTAGCATAGATGTAATAAATAGTAATAACCACTCTAAGCAATAGCACAGACTGACTTTTAAGCTCCACAAGAGTCACACTGAACAAAAGCTGGTCATAACTGTATTTTTAATTACATTCTCTTTTTAATTACCATTTAATCAAACAAATGTCTTTTATAATACTGCCCACATCCTCTTAAGTAATCAGTGCATTTTTTTTTATATACAACCTTACCAAAAAGGTCACAACAAAAGCAAGCCATTAAGTTATCACAGATAAGCCTGGAAGTAATTATGTAAAGCCAAACAAACCCTGACAGAGGAATTAAACAAATCAAAGTTCATTGTTAGAAGGACTAGAGCCTGACCCAGTAACCTCGTGTGTTTGTTCCTCAGATTCCATGAGAAGAGAAGAAGGTCTTCAGAAACCCAAGATAAGAAAGATTAGTATTAAACATGTTTATTAGCATGGCAGTCCTTCATGAACAACAAGAGTTGGACCCCATTGTACTAGACACTGTAAAAGCACAGAGCAGCAAGTATACTGCCATTGTCAGAAAGTGACTCTATTAGATTACCTAAAATTTACCCAAACTAGAAATCATTTCTTTAAAAAAGGAAACTTTTTAAAACTTCATTAGAGTAATTTAAAAAAAATATTTACAGGAAAATTCAGAACCAAACCCAAAATTAAGTTTGAAATAGGGACTGCTCCATTTCTCATCAGACTGGATGTAATTGGGGGTGGTGTATGGACTGAGTTGGGATGGGGGCTGTTTGTTTTTAAAACGCTTTAGATTTTTGTTTACACTTCAGAAAAAAGTATGCATTTATGCAAATCATCTTATTTTTATTTTTTTTTTATTACTTATATTTTTACCAAGAAAACCATTGTATGATGCCTACCATGTGACAAGTGTAATAGTTGAGGAGCCAGTTTTAGTAGCTTTCATAATGCCCTGATCACCCTTTATCAACCCTTATGGAAGAGCTGAAGACATATTCTGAAGAGCCAGTGCAAACTCAGAGTTAGTTGCTTATTATGACACCAAGTGAAAGTAACTGTTCAAAATCAGCGGTTAACCACTATTTTTTTGGACACAGATGCAATTTAATCAAACTAGACATTAGGAATCAAAACTTTACTTAATTTAAACCAGTGGAACATCCCCTAAAATCCATACAATCTGGGGTGAAGATCTGCCCCTCTATTTTGAAACTTCCCTTTGCACAAGGTACAACCAATAAGGATACTGTGCCTCAGTGCAATGCCTGTATTATTAATATGAGCACTATTTATTTTTGTAGGATTATGTTCACTTTCCTCCCTTAACTCAGATAAAACAAGAGAGCTATTTCAGTTACACAGGGAACCAACAGCTCCTAAATGTAACTAGTCTCTTTAACAATTTAAATGTATTATTTCCATAGGATGAACTCACAAAGGTTCAGAAAACCTTTACAACCCACTTGCATTGAAAGGCAGGTTTTAGTTCATTGAGGTCAATAGGTTGATTCCAGGAAGTTAGTTTCTGCTCAAGATTTTCTGCTCAAGAACATGAGATTTTAAATAGTAAAGAGAAAGAAATTCAAAATTTTGTACACCAGATGGCAATGTATTCTTAAAAAAGGCTGAATGAACTGTTTCATGGAGATCATTAGACCATTGCTGCTTATTTCTGAGTCGTTCATCTATAGGACTGTACCAATTAACCTCTCACTGGAAATGAGACCAACCCAGAAGACATTGATCCAATTGCTCTTATGAGCAGATCTGACTCTCCACCCTAACTCTCAGCAGAGACCTTCTTCTTAACAGGGTAGAATTTCAACTTCCTTTTTAAAGGGCAATTTTTAGTATTATATACTCCAATTGCTTCAGTTGAAATTTCAGATTTATATGAGCAGTTTTATTGTAGGCACTTTTTTATTTCAGAATTTCTAAAACAGTCTCATGAAAAATGATGCTCAAAACAAAAAGCTGTAGCAAAACAGCATTAGTGTTCAGCTGCAAGTCAGCAAGTCTGCAGAGGTTCATCAGACAACATTGAAACTTGTACTAAACCTTGTTATTCCTAAAATATTGTCAAAGAAAGGGGCGTAGCAATGTTCAACAGAAGAAGAGATCAAGGCATATATGAAACACTAAAAATCTCCTTCTATGTAAAAAAAAGAAAAAGAAAAAAATCTTGAATGTATTTCTTAGATTTTTCTTCTCAGCAGTAACATAGCTAATACCTAAGCCACACTGGCACAAGCTTTGCATGGTGATTGTGTTTTACAGTCCTAGAAATAGAGACTTAATCCTACAAATCATATAAGGTTATAACATATCACCATAATAATTAAACCTGTTTCTCACAGAAATTCCTTTCTTTATGTCCATGCAGTGAATTGTTTTTAGCCTTGTTCTTCCAGTGGGGAAGAAAACTGAAATGAGTCCTCAAACATAGTAATGAGAACTACACCATTCCCCATGGAGAGAAATGCAGACAAATCTTTGTTCAAGCCAATGAAGTTTCACCATCTCCAGACACACAGTTCATGTGATCTTTGCCTCCCAGTAGCAAGGACTTACGTGTCATCAGATACTCATTGTGGATCCAACCTCTTTTCTAGGATCTTGGTCAGATCTCAGCTTTCTCACAGTGATGGCTGGGAAACTTCCTCATCATCTCTTCCAAAGGCCCCATCTTAGTCACCCAGTGAGGGAGGGCAGTGTTCTCATTCAAAAACATGTTACTCATATAACTTGTCTTTTATAGACAAGTTAAAGATGCGTGTTGGGTTTTACAGTTTGCTGTGCTCTGCAGCGATTAGTGATGTTTTGCCAGGGAAATCTGTTATTAAAACACTGCCCTTGAGCTTAATCTCATATTGGGGTTTTGTACTGAAGCCATTACTGTAACACCTCATGGAGACAATTAGCAATTACACCTCTTCCTCAGATATTTTTAAGGAAGAAATACAGAATGGCACCTTTGCTACCTTCTTCTATGATGTTTCCTCCTTCATTACAATAACTTTTCAGTACCTTGAACATCCTTGGGTAGTTAAGATACATCTATTGGTATTTCTTGCAAATATTCTTTCAGTTTTAGGTAAGGTTAATAGGCAATTTAAGAATATCATCCAGAGGTATGCCCTAAGGCTGGACAGTTACGAGTGGAAGGGTATGTGAGATAGTATGGGCAAGTACCTAGGGCAGTGCGCACCTCCAGTGTTTTGGAACTTCACCCCTGAACAAGTGCAGAATCCTGAATAACTAGTAAAGTATTTGGAAAAAGTATATTACCACCCTCGCAACTCCAGACAGACACAAGTCACTGAACATGCTGTGGCCTGGCCCATGCCTACTAAGCCCTGTTCAACACTATTCAGAGCCCTCAAGGGGAAAAGAAGGTCTCCAGATCTGATGACAAAATGGCAGGCACTGCAGATATTCCTACCCCTGCGGCAGGCATCCCGGCTAAACCAAAGAACCAACCCTTGCCGGGATCAGTCACCTCTATACATGAGAAAAAATACACAAGAAAATCAGCTCATTTAGTAAGGGATGAAGATGAACCGGGGCCATCACAAGAACAAGAGGAGGAAGAGGCAGAACCTGCAAATGAGATAGATGGTAACCACCTGATCCCTATCCCTGAGTGAGCTGCAAGATATGTGAAAAGATTTCAGCTGTCATCCAGGAGACCACATTGTCACCAGGCTACTCCAATGTTAGGATAACATGGACAGTAGCCTGGAATTAGAAGGTAGGGAATACAAGCAACTGGGATTCCTTTCTAGGAAAGGGAGCATTGACAAAATAATTGGAAAAGGGGCACAAACTCTCAGTCTCTGGAGGCAACTCCTGTCTGGCATGAAGGAAAAGTATCCATCCCTTCAAGGAAGATGTTATATGTCACCCAGGCAAGTGGAATACCACAGAGAGAGGCATCCAGTACCTGAGAGAATTAGCCATGCTGGAGGTTATTTATGATGACCTGAGCAACAAGCAGTTATCCAAAGATCCAGCTGAAGTTAGGTGCACATGACACGTGGTAGAAGGTTGTACAGAGCGCAACAGCATTGCACGCAAACTCATTGGCAGTAATGACATGGAAAGATAGAGAGGAATAGACGGTGGATGAATTGGCTAGCCAACTCCAGCAATACAAAGAAAGTCTCTCTTCCTCCCTATGGGCCTGTGTCTCAGCTGTGGAAAAACTGTCCAAAAAACTGTCCCAGGAGTTCCAGCAACTCAAAGAGGATATATCCTACTCCCCACCTGCATAGACCAGTATCTCAGCCATTAAGAATAAGCATCCATCTGCTCAAGAGAGAAGATATAGTGGGTACACACTCTGGGCCATCATGTGGTTTTACCTGCATGACC
>VZTL01007305.1:0-12230 GCA_013400535.1 Scopus umbretta
TTTTTTTTTTTATAGCATCACATCTATTTATGTTATACAAACTTCTGTTGTTCTATCACCTTGAGCCTATTAGCAGATGTGGATCTGGGACTTTAAAAATGTGGCATAAATCAGTGTTGCAGCTGGGTCTAGACCCACACCTGGAAGCCTTTCTCCAGAAGAACAGCAGAAGCAGCCCCCACAGTGTTGAAACAGCCACACCGATTTATTAACGTTTCAAACTTTGGCAATGATGACCTGGCAAAAATCAATGTCATGTAAATGTTAATGTAAAGCTATACCCATCAGAAAGCATTAAACCCTAAGCTACATTTGTAACTCACAATTTAACTTAATAACATCATCATAGAGGGCTGTCGGTTGTCATCCGCTAAGGGACGGCGCGATGGGCAGGTTACTCTGCATCAGCAAGACTGCTGGGATCTGAAACTCAGTGTCACATCCAAGGTTACGTTACACGCAGAAGCAATGGGATTTGTCTGTTGGGTTTTTGGCTGGGTTTTGTGATGCAGGGTTTTTTGGGTTTTTTTGTTTGGTTGGTTCCCCCCCCCTCATTTGCCAGGCTGCGAGCATTGTTTCAACAGATACCCAACGTACCCGGTGAGAAACGGGATTGAACATAAAGCGCGGTCATAAGGACTGCGGACACCAAATGCAGGAGGAAGCATGGAGACACGAGGGATCTTGCATCTCTGCGAACCTCATTAAACACATCCATCCCACCCTTCCACCTCTTCCACCCCCCGAGGTGCGATGGCCCATTCCTGCCTTACAGGGGTGATGAGGACAGAGGAACTCACGCCTGTGACTTGCCTGACGCCGCCGTCATGCCAGCAGCCCCAGAGGCCACCAACACCGAGCCACCACAGGCCACGGCGAATATATTGCACAAGGCAACGCGACACGCACATTTTCAGAAATGCTGCCTCAATCCAAAGGCTGCTTCAGACTGTCTCCGAATCATGCGATGACTGCAAAATGCTGTCAAAATAAATGAAAAGTCAGCGCAGTCTTGGAGCAAGTGAAAAAAGGGGAAAAAAAAAAAAACCTTAATGGGAGAAAAATTAAGTAATGGTCACTTAATTCCTTAACTTCAATGTGCCCGGCTTTAATTAGGATCCAGGGAAATCAAATGTTAGAAGCCCATCTGCTTACAGGCTTCAGAAGGATGAAAACCTTCAAAAATTACATAAATAATAAATCCCCAGGCTGCCAGCATTTTATTGAGTTCCTCCCCATAGATTTCAGTACATGCCAGTATTGCAGGCATAAAATTTGTTTTAAAACACATTTTGCAGAAAGTTAGGTTAATTCATTTAACAATTTAATACATAAGGGAAGTATGATTATTTATTAAAAACGGCATTCCCTGTTCTCCGTAAGCACCACGACTGAATGCCGACGGTACCACAGAGCAACGCTGCCAGAGGGAAGGAGCAGGTTTTTATTTAAGCGCACAGCTGCCCTAGAGCTGTACACTTGAACACAGCACGGGGACACGCTCGCCTTGCGGCGGGTCCGAGAGCCCCATCCGGGCTGGAGTGGAACCTCAACGCAACCACAGTTCCGCATTACACACACCCCTACTGTATAGAGCCTGCGCCCTATAGAGGGAACTGTCAATAAAGGTCCGACAGGGCCAAGGCAGAGAACAAGGATGTAAGCTAGAGCTGGCTAAAACCTTTGTTGAAAGAGGGGAGGGTTTCATCTAAAAAGCGTTGCTTTGACAAAGCTTTTTTGGGATGAAAGTGTATCAATGTTGACGGCATCTCTCACATACGGGTTCTCCCTCACTTCAAAACAGTACTCGCAGAAGAAACCCCAGTTTCTTTCTAAAATGAAATTCTCATTTTTTATTATTTCCGATTTTTTTTAAATTCACCCGGTATTTTGCGTCAGTGCTGCCTTCATCACCAGCGTTCACAGGAGCTGTACACAGCATGCACGGCATGATGGTGACGCGAGACAAGACGTGTCGCATTTCGGCACAATATCCCTGCCTAAACCCTTGGGTTTCTTGTCAGACTGCATTACCGAGCGGCTGCCAAGCGTCCCGGAGAGGCAGGCAGGAGCACTGCCAGCCCCTGCCCACGTGCCAGCTGCGGGGAAGCCACCAGAGACCTCCTGGCCACCTACACCCTCTCCTTGGAAAGATCTGCTGGTCAAGAGATGAGGAGAAGGCTTCAGAAGAGTCACGCAAGGGTGGTACTGCTCCTCCTCAGGACCTTCGGCCACCTCTCCGATTTACACCTGCACACTGCCGAGGCTGTGAATTACAACCAGTACTCCCAACCATCTCAGCCAAATATATAAACCACCATACTGAATGATTAATCGCATTTAGCCACATCAGGGATTTCAGTTTTAACAGGATCCAAGACGTTCCTGCCACCGCCACCGCCCAGCTCTGGATGGCAGTGACATACTTCAGGTCCTGGCCCCCAGGTGATTTTATTTCTGCACAATCTTAGCTCTCTCATCAGACAAATACACATATTTAAAGCTTTTGCATTGTAAGAAAGAAGTTTCAAAGCACTACCTAGGTACACCCCAGAGGCTGATTCCTACCTTTTCCCAAGACAAGATTTAATTAAATTCTAAAATATTGAGATTTAAGTTAATCCTGTGTTTTGTTAGATCCTGAGACGTGATTTTTCAAAAGACTCAACACTGGTAATATTTCTTCCTTTTTTTATTAATTTTATTTTAATTCAAGACTTTCATTTGAAAAAAGAATAAGAAAGAGAAAAATCCCCATTTTCATTCAATATTATACCCTTTTATATATTTTGCTCTGTTTAAACACTCTGAGAAATATGTTGTGATACGATAAAACTGACATATTTCATTTCTTTTTCAATCTTCTGTTAAATCTACCACAAAAAGACTGACCTTATTTATACGAGATGAAAGCTGAGCCCACGATGGCAGGCATTTATCACAATCATTTTAAAGCTGCCACTTCTCTCTCCGCAGCCCCCTGCACACCCTCATACCGACGTTGCGTTTCTGAAGCATCGGTTGAATTACCCATTGGAAGACACTGAACGTTACACCTTGATGCCGTTTTATGGTCCACGTGGAAATTATGTCAGTTGACTTTTTTTTTTTACCTTCATACTGAATAGACGTTCATAACGAACCCATACAAACCAGCTCCATTACCAGCACATTACCTGCAACGTGCTTTAGTCAAATTGCACCAAGCAGTGGGAGGGAACTCGTACTGTGGTGCTTCAGGTGATGAGAAGAGTCCTTCCCACCCTTCCAGCTGCCTGGCACTTCATTAGGACAACCAACTGACCGCCCGAGCCTCCCAACTCTATCCCTCTGCAGAGTATAAGCTCTGCTTATAAGGACAAAGCTGCCTCTGCTGGAGACCATCGTCTCCAGAGCTAGACACTACTGCAAATATTAACATCTTCTGCTCCAACTATGGGGCTCTTCTTGGCTTACCTTCTCCAAGGAAGACACTGGGAAGAAGGCACATCTTCAAACAGTGTCCTCATGAACACCAGCAAAACACCCCACCATGCACAAAGTCCAAAGGAGAGGATGGCAAGAGCAGCAAACTTTCTATTACAAGTTCAGGTCCTGTTACTTAACTTTTCTCTAAGTATACTACGCTTGCTGAAGCTTCACAGGAATTCCGCATTTTCTCTAGACCAGTCATTTTTCAACCTGCACTCAAAAAAAATTAAAGGAAAATTTAAGGTGACTTAGAGCTACAGCATGAGCTACGCTTTCATATCTTCCTTCAAACACTAGAAATTCACCTCTTCCTTCCTTCCGAAAGACTCGGTGTTCAGCAAACCCCCCTGCTGAGAGGCTGGCACTCCCCGGCCGTCCGAGGGAATTATGCAGGCAAGCGTGAAGCATTCGTCGCGTGCTAAGTGCTGGCCCATAAAACAAGGGCTGTGCCGCGGCTAACGAGCACTTGCAGTCAAAGCAAGCTTAATGCTTTCTTTAAGATCCCGACTTGTTACCTCCAACAATACACTTTTATTGTCTATAGGCAGGATTTTTTAAAAATTAGATTCTTCAGCCATGGTTTCTAAATATTGATGCATTCCCTAACTATCTTTCCTAATAGCCTGTGTTAGCCACGCTTCATAGAGCACCCTTGAAGAAGCTGCTTGCTGCTGTTAAACCAACTGCAGGTTTGAGGTTCCTGGGTTCCTCATATATCAGAATGAGTTTTTCTTTTTTTTTTTAAACTGAATTTAATTAAATATCGAGTAAAGTGCCACAGCAATCCATTCTGTGCTTTTGACGAAGAAATTCAGTGACGCGCAATTATTTTGTTCACCGAGACAAGGAAGAGTCAATATTTAACGTGCCATGAAGGATTTATAAAGAATATATCTTGCAGGAGAAATAAATATGAGTAGACATCTTTATCTCTCTGGGTTGATTTGGTGTCCATCTTCGCAGATTTCAACTTCTTTAGTTATGTAGATAGAACAGACAGAGCAGAGAAAGAGCTAAAAGTATTTCAAGGCTCTGTAGGAATACCTCGTGCCAGGACGAATGGCCAGCGCTTCCAGTAACTCCAGCTAACACAAAGAGGCACAAACTGTCACGGGGACCAGGATGGAACTGAAGGAGTTAAGGCAGACGAATGGTGACAAATTTGTGGTGCACCCTATGTGTGCGGTTAAACGGTAATGTTATACAAGAATCGGGAATGGGAAAGGAAGGGTAGGATTTCTCAACGTAAGTGAAATTAGACCCACCCAGAACCACTACCAGAACTGAGGTTAATTAGCGCCATTTGATTCTCTCCCTATATATAGAGAAGAGGTTTTATAATAAAACAGAACGAGTAACAACTGTGTGCTTATATAGGAAATTAATGCAAATCTATAATTTGCTCAAGGGGCTCTAAATACATCATAAGCTCGGAGAGTACAATTCAAAAGATTTACGGATGGCTGCAAAGCCTTGTGAGGGAGTTTAGCTGCAGGTTCCCCAGTCATATCTCGTGCTGGTAATTTACACAATAAAGTCTTTAATATTAGAGTAATTCCATGGGTAGTAAGAAAACATGCTAATTTTCAAGTTTCTAATGATTTTTCCCTCCCTTTGAATGCAGAGAAATAAATGCAAAAAAAAAAAATACCCTTTACATTTCTAGCGCATTTCCCAGTGCTTCGGCAGGCCTGGCAAAGCGCTCTGGAAATTAGTTCCTGCCCAGAAATAGTCTTTGTCCATGGAAACTCTTCCCCATATCCCGATGAGTAGATCTGCTCTGGACAGAGACCAGGGTTCCTCTAGGCTACAGAGCTAAATCAGCATCATTAAATTGTCAGGAGATAACCCCAATGCTAATAAACGTATTGCAATTGCAAGGATGCAGTTGCACGCTGCAAATTAAGTGGTACCTAATGCTAAAGCAACACGCTACAGCCCGCAGCGGCGGCGGCGCGGAGCATCATGTCTCACAAGACCAAAGCACAGGCAGATGCCCTCAACCCAGCAGTGCTGAGGAAGGACGGTGTTGCAAGCAGGACGGGTGCCCCATCCCCAGAAGAGGTGGGAAGGCTGCTCTGCAACTCGCAGCCGATGCGAATTTATTGCTGCCTTCGCGCACCGCTGTCGCGATTCCTCCTCCTCTCGAGGGCCCAGGCTGCCCCCTCGAGCCCACCGGTCCCGTCCCACCATTGCCATCCCTGCGACCGCTCGGTGTCGTATCGCATTCACAAGTGCTACCACGCAGCGATTTCAATTACTTGACGAATTTGGCAATAACAGAAAGCCATTTTTAACCACCCGCTGCCCGTCTGCGTGGGTGTGCACAAGCATTTACAGCCACTTTCCCAACCCGAAGCGTTGCTCCTGTCCCTCCAGCCCATCCCAGCCCTTGGAGCAGACCCAGTTCACACACAGAAGAGCTGGAGGTGAAGCATTTGCTGAAGCAACATCCCAAACAAGACTCCTGTGCCACAGCCACCTCGGACTCGAGCCCCTTGGCAGTTAAGTGCCCATGTAGGATACAGTCCTGCAGGAACGCTACCACCAGGTTCCCATTTCAGACCCTCACGATCAAAAAGCTCCTCTCCCAATGACCATATGCTGGTATAAATCTGCACTCTCCTTAAGGAGCAGGCAGAATGTACTACATATGGAAAATTGCTCTATAAAGTCAGGAGATTTTGAACCATTAGGAGCTTTCGGCTGGCGTTGGCAGGATGTGATTATCAAGATGTTTACTATGGACTTGCGGTTTAATAAATGGGGTCTTACAGCTCTAACCAGGAGGGAGAAATAGGAGAGATGGGTAGGGGAGACAGCACGGAGACGATGACTGAACAACAATGGGAGAATTTTAACAGCTACTATTTCTCTTAGTCTTTTTTAAGTTATTATTATTTCTGCTATGAGAAAAATTAGCTCAGCTCTTACAATTATCGTGGGATGGAATCTCATTTGCAGGGCATTACCGAGAGGAGCTGATCTGCGTCCTCGCAGAGCAAGGCAGGCTGATGGGGCCAGATTCTGCACTCCATGTTCATGCAAGTCTGCTATGAAAAAAATGGATTTTTTTTTAGTCCCCTGAATAAGCCCAAAACCACAGAATCTCCAGCATGTAACAATGACAGCTTTGACGCTGTCTTTATATAGGTCATGGTATAAAGGAAGGCACGTACCACCCTGTATGCTGTGAAAAAATAATATTTTTTTGACACACTGCAATAACTTCTGAAGAAATGAATGGCATCCCAGCTTGGCTCCCATCAGCCTGCGAGGCGCCGATTCCAGATCAGCCGTCAGAAGGAAACCCAATTTCTTAAAAGTAATGATGCTTTCTTGTGCTATCTACGTAGGTAAGCACCTCCGAAATGTAGGTTTGTAAAACCGTAACCAAAAATTACCAACCTAAGCACAAAAACTCTTTACCAGACTACGGAATATGCTTTAGTTGCATTTTATTTCTGCTCCTTCCTCTCAACAACTAAAACTAATAAAAAATATCTGTTGACCACAGACAGGCAAGAGGGTCAGGAGAGTTTTGCAGGGGCTGTGTGACGAGGGGCCCTGGACCACTCTGAGTGGAAAACCTGCATTTTCTCAAGATGAAATGCGCAGTGTCGTGAGCATTTCCATTAATGGGAAGCTAGGTCACCACGAGGGACTACGTATTAATGCACCTACAGTGCCCTACTAAATTAGAGAACCCAGTTACATTGTTCACTGAATTTTTAAATTTCCATTTTTCTGCCAAGTAGTTTAATTACATTTAAAGCGAGCTTCTTAAAACTCCAGAAATCAAATGTGATCTAATCAACTTACAGTCACACCAGATGAAAGCTATTTCAGGTAATTCCAGCCTTGCATTTAAACGAGCAGGTAACCTTACCCACCGCTAGTTAAAGCCTAGCTGAGATGCTAAAACCAAAAATCAAAACTAAACAACCCCCCCCAAAAGCCAACCCAAACCCCAGCACAGCAGGCATGTGCTTCAAAGTACAGCGCTCAGTACAAAACCGCAGTCGCTGGAATTACAAATATACATGTATTATTAAATAAATATACCACCTACGGACCAGTCCAGGCTCATGTTGTCTCAGGCGTTTCAAATAATTTCACAGCGATCGCTGCAGACAGCTACATGGCTTTCCGAGTGCAAAGGAGAAAAGTAGCCAAGTATAGATGGGAAAAAAAAAACAAACCCAACAACAAAACCCAAATCTGAAAGCTTGCCTTGGTACAGCTCTGGTGAGACCCAAACTGAAACCCATCTGTGCCCCTGAGGAGATGGTCCCTGACACCGCTCGTGCTTGTTGAGGGCAACCACGCAACCCTTGGGCAATCACCATCAGGTCAAACGCTCTCATCCAAGGGGGTCAGCCGGGGCCTCACCGTAAATCCTTGGGACGAGCAGAAGGACACCTGGAGAAAAGTAACCACCGGATCATCTGCAAAGTAGGATTTGAACCTCGCAGGGCACCACAGGATGCGACTTTAAGAAGGCCAGTTTAAAATCAGAACCCATGCATAAGGGTTGCACTGGATCAGGACACAAATCCTGAAACTTGCTGTGATGTCTCAGCGTTAAATGCCGTACCCTGCAGTCTCCACCCTTCTCCTGGTGTTTCAACCAAGGGCTTCAATGAAGTTTTAAGAGCAACACAGCACCACAGTGATTTATTGCCCAAGAGTTAACTGATGGTTAAACTTTTATAAGCCATAATATGGCAGGTCCCAAGCACCAGTGAAATTATCAGCTACGAAAGTAATGACTAAGCTTGTGAATAATTTCGACAAGGAAATCAATCAATTCTGCCCTACATAATAACACTCAGACCTCAGCTGACAGCACCAAGACCGCGTGTTCATTGCTACTCCAAATTGCCCATCACTGGAGACCCACCAGCCAGAAGCAGTTCATTCATTTTACTGGCCTTCACTAGATACTTTCTTCAGCAAACCTGGGACGCTACCACAGGAGAATGTTCTTGGACTTCCCCAAAACCATACAGGCTTGGGTTTTTAATGATACCTTGCCTTGCATTTTCTGTAAGGCTGAGACGCAGGCTTCAGGAGAGCACCGCCTCTGCCACATCTGGCTCCCAAAGCCGGGGTGCTGGAAGCCCCGCTCGCAGCCTGAGAGAAGCTGTCAGCCTAGGAGGTTTCCACTGTCCCTATGCAATTTCAGCACGCAGCTGAGCAGGAACAGCAGCATTTCAGCCTGCATTTTCATTCGCATCTGCGCTGCTCGGCTAGTCCTGGGAGGCAGGCAGCGGGGCTGCAGCCCAGCCCTCAACCAAGGGGAAGCGCCTGTTGTGCTACACATGTAAAGATGAGCTAAAAAGGATTTCTGCCCCACAACAGTCGTTGTTAGCACATGAGAGACTTGCACATGGGAAGAAAGACACGATTTCGTGCGTTTCAGCAATGAAAAATGGAAGCACAATGATCCTCGGCAACTTTGTTCAAAGTCTCGCTGGGAGACTGAAGAAGAGCTGTCAGTTAAGCCCAGCTCTGCAGCCCAGGAGCAAGCCTTGTTCTGGTCCTCCTCGCCCCACAGTCAGTGCCTGGGCTAGTCAGAGACACCTGCCCTTGTCTCCAGTTAACATTCAAGTGATTTCAAAGCGTGGGAGCTCACATTGCCCAGACCAAAACACACATCCTGCTAGACACAGGGAATGAAGAACACAAAACTCAACAAAAATCCAGCTTTTTAGTCTGAAGATGTAACATCCGAGCATTCCCAATTTCCCATAGATTGCTCCATGCGAAAGCAGAGCTCTCTGATGCTACACGGGGCCCCTCAATCGTACAGTATTGCCACTGAAACGAGCCTCCGCGCACAGCCTGTATGCTAAGCAGTGCTGATAAGGGGATCTATTTTCACATCTTGGAAGAATATCAATACCTGTCCTTCAGGGGAAAAAAAAAAAGTGAATGATAACTCTTTGCCTGATGCCTGCATGATGAATTTGCGATGGAAAAAGCCCTTCGAGCAGAAGAATTGGCCTCAAGTGAGCCATTAATATTGGAGCGTTGCAGCTATGTCAGATGTTACAATATTTAAATGAATAGAATATTACTTTTTCTACTTAACCAAAACGATTACACACACACAGACCAAGAACAGCGCTGCACAGAGTACACTGCGATTTTACTCTTGGGGACAGCTCGCCAAGACACATCTCGGCGACATCTCCGCAGCGATTGCTGCGGACTTCCAAGGCGCAGCCTGGCAGGGCACAACCCCACCTTTCCCAACAGCAGGTTATCAGCCGGGGGTGCAAACACAGACCGAGGAAGAACAGGCGCTGTGACGTAGGGCTTTCACCTGGAATTCAACTGAGGATTTTAAAGCCCCTTTAAGGAGTTAATTAAAACAGAGACTTGTACTATTCTGACAGTGTTACAGCAGAATAATGCTTCACATGCACAAAATGCTTGGTAGTAACATACTTATCTGGTGGCACATAGACATGTGGGTCCCTATTGAAGTTTTGCACAGCGGCACAAGTTTGGTGACACTGGGTTACCTACTGCTTCTTGGCACCTGCTGGAGGAAGGAGTGGAAGCTCCATGGATGGCTAAAGCACATTATTAATAGCATAACAATACAGAGGCTGCAAGGAGCACAGCAGATTCCCTGTAGCTATTTTTAATGCCACAGTCTTGTTTTTTCTAGGCACCCCTTTCACCACCAGAAAAAAAAAAAACAAACAACTCATTTTGCTTATTATCAGCAAGATCACACAGCAAAATACAGTAACCTTCAGCTGCTTCAAGGCTTACCTAAAGCGCATTATCAGCTAGCTGCCGCTGCAGAGCCAGCACCTCGGCTGAAGGACAAAGGAGCCCCACGATGTCCCTCAGCTACAGCACCGCTTGGCCAGACACCAGCAGCTATTAGGGTTGAGCACCCTCCCACACCCAGCTGAAGCTGAGGATGAAGAAAAATGTGCTGGGGTTTCAACTCACCCCAGCTGCGGGTCTGCTCGGCTGGGCCACAGAGCTGCCCTGCTGCGGGGGTGCGGGCGGGTGCTGGCCCTGGGGCTCAGCCTGGGCAGCTCTCAGCGTTTGCTTCACGTGGACCAGATGTGGGGAATAAAGAATCCGGCCCAGCCCGCAGATCGCTCGGGGTTTCAGGCTAAAAAATACACCAGCAGGACTGCAATGTGAGTGCTTGGGAGGAACCCTCACAGACATCACACACGTAGATGGCAGCAGGACCATTTTTACAAATTGCATTTAAACACGCCTAGGCTTCCTATCCTCTTAAACACGTTCAACAGTCAGAAAAAAGTTACTTTTCACAAGAAACACGGCCATTGAAAAAACCCCTGAGAATCCTGCATGTCTGACTTGCCTAGGGATGCTATACATTCCCAGCTGAGGTCGCTCCCGTGTCCTTGCTGCACACGAGCCGTTTCCGTGCGCGGCCAAAGAAGAGGCAGCGCTGGTGGCAGGAGAGGATGCCAGCTGTTCAGCTGGTGGATGTTCACCCCGCAAAGCTGCGCCGCAGGGTTTCAGCTCCGTTTCAGAAACAAACGCAAAGGCACCATCCTTTTTACGACGTGCACGGCTGCATCGGCGCCTGCCAGGTATGACGTTGCCCATGTCGCCTTCAGGTACAAAAATGGAAAACACGCAAGTGTTACTGACCATCAGCCTCCCCGCCAGCCACGGGCATCTCACCTACCCAGTACAGAGGGGAATCCCTGGTGACTCTCAGACTGACGGGGACCTTGGGGGCAGGAGGTGGGTCTGGTTCTGCAGGAACATGGACACTGCCTGGGTTGAAGAAGAGCATGAGCTGGGTCGGACTTACAACAAACAGCTGGGATTTAATTCCACCCTAGCACACACATGCACACTGTATTAAACACAATCACAACTGCCTTCACTGCATCGATACCTTTAAGACTCAATGCGGCATCAGGATCTCTGCAGGTGCGGCAGTCTGTCCATGGGGATTACGGGGTAATCCTGAGTAACATTCACGTTGATGATACTCCTGATGGAGAAGTGCTTAATGACACGTTACAGTATCATTTCTTGAAGAACTCTGAAGCATCAAATATCCCATTCTGGACTGCACAGCAAGAGGTGCGAGCCTTTATTTTCTAAAAAGGAAGGATGATTTTTAATGCGCTGGTAATCTTTAAATCCTTTTGTTTAAAGGAAAGAATATAAAAGATGTTTGGCTGCTCTATAATAATCACTGGTATGAGCCATTACATAAAGTACAGTGATACAAAATACGTGATTTCCCACGATGATTTCCTTTGAAGCGGAACTCGGGATATGAACTCAGCTCTGCTCGAACATCGGCAGCGGAGTGTGTATTTTTAATTAAGTGCGGTGCTACGTTACGCTTGATGAAAGGCAGTGTGTAAAGCAGGCCTTGAGCAACCCCAGCCAAAATGAAAGTCGTAATCCTTGGGCAAGTTGGAACAAGCTGTTGCGGAGGAAGCCATAGTACTTTGTGAAGAGTTACTTAGAATGCAAGGTTTAGATCCTCAAACAAGAATATAAGAAAAGTTCTTCTGGATTAAGACCAGTGGCCCATACAGCACACTCTGCCTTTAATGGTAGCAACAGAAGAGGCTATTGAAGGACAGCATGCAAGCCAGGCCTTTTTCGATCATCCATACCTGACAGAGAAACCAATTTTCAAGATCATTAAAACATCGCCCCCCTCAAAAAAAAAAAAAAAAAAAAAAAATTTTGGGAAGAAAATTTTGTTTGCAACCAAACAAAAC
>VZTL01007307.1:0-24721 GCA_013400535.1 Scopus umbretta
TGCACATGTGCACACAGAGAAGGAGAGCCTGGCAGGCATGAGCTGGCCTTGGTGAAGAACAAGGTGCTGCAATTCAGCTACTGGCAGCCCATGCCAGGACTGGCCCCCCTGGCTGGCATGGATGGACATGACCAATGAAACAAGCATGTCTGCAAAGCTGTTGTGAGGCCTGGTTGTCTCAGAAATCCTGCTCAGTAGAAAAAGGCTTTTGTTGCTGTGCTGGGTGTCCTCACTGAGACCTTTCCAGGGCCAGGAGCTGCTGTGAAGCTGACCACTGAGCATGAAGCCTTGGACTTGCTTGGGAGGAGACTTAATGGTGGGATCTTAGAAGCTTCAGCAGAAATGTTGTTGTGGCTACATCCCTCTTTGGTCCTTCTGCTCATTTCCAAAACACCCTACCCAGGGGCCCCGTGCCCGGCACACAGCCTGCAGCATCCAGGGAAGGACAGGGTAGGAGGGCCACCGAAATGTGGCTTTTCCCTCTGCCAGTATTGGAAGGGACATAAGAAGCAAATTGCTCTCATCACTCTTACCCCACCCTGTGTTCTCCGCTCACAGAGGGAGCAGAACTGCATTTCCCTACAGCTAAGGACCTTCTTTTCCTTCCCTTCTCCTGCTGAGTACCCAGCCCTTACCTCTTCACGTGTGGCAGACCCTGGCTAACCCTGCCCCTCTAGGCACCACGTAGGTGTGCACCCTTCAGCAATGAGACCCCTCAGGCACGCAGCCGGGAGCCAGGGCAGGGCAGCACCGAGGGGACCCCTCAAGCAACAGAAACCTCCCTGCCATTAAATCCTCCCTCTTCCAGATCCATAGCCCTGTATTTTGTTCCAGTTTTCTCTAGGAAACGGCTACAAGCTTTGGGGATTTTGTTCCATCCTGGCATGTAGTTATGCAGCTTCTGTTTGTTTGCACAGATTTGTTCTGCCGTTAGCTTTGTGCTTTGTACAAACAGCAGGGAAGCACAGCTGATGGCAGAGCAGAGGTTCCTGGTGCTTGGGCAGAGATACTATGCTGCGCTCACGAGTGTTAATGCTAGAAGGGTAAAGATGTATGCCTGAGCCAGCAGGGATAAATCAAAAAAAAATCTTCTCTCTTCAGCCTCTCTTCATCTACATATATGGCCTGCAGCTCTGCCTCCCACCAGATTACAAACATATCCCATCAGCTCCCTGTGAAAGAGCCAGGGCTTGACTGAATCTTTCAGAATACTTCAGGTACGAGATCATCCTCCCCTTAGCCTGAACTCTGAATGAAATTGTCCCAACGCTTGGAAAGCATTGCTTAACCTGTGTTTTTATTTTCTGCACTCCTCAGTTCTGCCATCAGGACACCTGGTACACACATAAAGGCTTTATTTACTGCAAGGGATTTACAGTCAGAAATGGAAGGGAAATACTGCTTGATGCCTTGAGATCACTTTGCAGCTCGCACCCCACACAACCACCTTGGAAACTATGAACTGCTTTGCAGCACCTTTGCAGAAAAAAAATATCCATCTTTCCTAGTCTTTCCCCAGTCTTTCCAGGTCACCCCTCTCTTCTTCTACCTCCCCTAGGACGCAGCTGTATCTCCTTTATATGCACAGATGAGTAACTCTGCAGAAAGCTGGTGACCCTGCTCAGTATTTTTGGGTAAATGAGGAGTGAGGAACGCTGAGCAATTGTTTTGTGCCATGAAGATCTCTACTGTGGCACGGGAGTTTTCCTGGAGCTCAGTACAAGCTCACTGAAACGACTGGGATGTTTGCCAGCATAAGAGGATCAGCTCTTTTATTTACTCCTAGAGTTGCTGCATCTCCCTTCTGGGGAGGTGCTGACCATGGCTTTTTCTCTGCAACAGGCGAGGGGCTAGAGGGCCAATACAACACGCGGTGGGACCACCCACAGAGCTTCAAAGTTACCAGTACTGATAACAACCTAATACAGGCATTTATATTGCAGCTCATCCCAGGGGAGCCAGGGGCTCGTGCAAATGGTGAGGATCAGCCGGGTGCTCACACCTAGAACAAGAAGCTGGACTCACTCACCCCAATGTGGCTCCTGTTGGGATGGATGGCTGTACAGACCTGAGTGACATGTCAGCCAGCTCGGATGTGAGGACTTTGTAGGTTTCACCTATCTCCGTTTGACACTGTGGATGTATGTCCAGAGGTCTCCACTCTAAAGCAGTAGCAAAGGCACTGCTGAACTTCCTCGTGTCTTTTATGTTGCTGTCTTTTCATGACCAACTGAAAGTTGGACAGTTTGGTCATAAACTCCTGGGAATGTGTGGAAATTGATGCCAAATTCCAGCCAGTTCATAACATGGTTAATGAGCAGTTAATTATCTTGGATGGGAAAGCCCAGCTACAGGATCGGAGCACAGAGAGACACTGTGCACTGTAAAAATAGAAAAAAATATAAACTATAATATTAAAAAAGCTAGTTTTCGATGAAATAGATGCTAAAATATTACAAATACCCTGACAGACTAAGCAAAGCTACAAGCTGAAAAGGAATCACATTTGTTAAAAAGAGGCTTTGACACACCTTTCTGGACTGTTCACCAATTTTCTTTCCCCAGCAGCGGGGTGTCTGGGTTGGGCTACAGTCTCTCCAAGGATGCCTGTGACACAGGCAAAATTAATTCCTACCCAACAATGAGCCCAGACAGTGCTTTTTGCTTTTGCAACAGTGTCCCACACTGACTGTGGCAGGGCACCAGTGTAGCCCCAGGCTGGAAACCCATCACCAGCACTCATGCTCACCCAGGTGGCTGGAAATGCTCCAGGTCCAGTACTGACCCAGGGGCATCTCTGCCTCAGTCCAGGGGCCAAATCCAACTCTTGGGCTAAGTCATCTTGGGATTTATAATGCAGTGCTTGGGTTGGAGGTTGGAAGGCACCCCAAGGTGCGAGGAGGACCACTGCCTTCTCCTGGCCAAGCCACTCCATGGGCACAACCTGCTATTTTTATTTGCATAACTGCCACGGCAGGGCCCTCTGTGGTCTGCATGTGTGAAATAGCTGCTGAAGCACAGCTTGGTCTCATCATCTGTCTCCTGGGACTGCCTCAACGGCTGGATGTGGTGACATTTCCATGTTATCTAAATTAGACCCAACCTCATCAGACCTTGACTGCTTCCAAGAAAGTGTAGCGTCATGTCTGCTCCCCACGATCTCCTGGGCATGTGCCACCGGAATGGTTTTTCTTATCACGGCTTATAAGGTCTGGTTCTCACTGCAGTTTATCCCAGGCATGTTTACTGTTTTATTTTCTCCCTGGCTTGAAATGTCTCCTCACCTTATGGTCTGTATTTATGACTGGCTCATAGGAGTGATTGCTGGGCATGTCATGGCACATCTGCCCCAACCATGAGATGCAGGCAGCTTCACTCTTCCCATTGTTTCATTGCTAAGTCACTAATTCATTATACATTAAAATGTCAGACAAGAATCTGAAAGCCTTACTCACAAACATGAGCGTTTACTCATACAAATAAGCTCCCTTATGTTATGGGTATGCTTGTATGCCCATTGAATGAATAAAAGAGTATGACCTCTCAACCATGCTATTAAGAGGCAGATCTAGCTCTAATTCTGGGGTTTTTTTGGTTCTCCTTACTCTCCCAAGACTTCCAGAAAGTCATGTCTACAGGTGATTCTTCCTGAGACAGGCTGGAGGCATGTAGAAACCCAGGCAAGGAGCTCAGCACCAAGGTAGAAACCTCTTGTGCAATCTTGCCAGTACATACTTAAGGAAAAAGGGAACCTGGTAGGTTGTTGGGCCAAATTTGTCCTTCACATCAGCTATGGGATAGACTGAACTGTAACCACTTACCATTTCTGGGTGCCATGCAAAGCACAATTTATGCTGCTTGACTCTAATTTGAAGAGAGGACATAATCTTGTCTTGGGACTTTCTCAAAGTCTGAGCAAACTTAGAATAACTATAAGGTTAAAAACAGGGGCAAAGCAATTATGGCTAACGTGCAGTCTCATAATTCTATGAAAGATCAAAGTAACCTATGTATTCCAGGAAAGACTAATTCCCAGTGTAATGTTTCTTGCCATTTCTG
Source organism: Scopus umbretta (assembly GCA_013400535.1). NCBI lineage: Eukaryota > Metazoa > Chordata > Aves > Pelecaniformes > Scopidae > Scopus > Scopus umbretta. The sequence goes on from VZTL01007307.1 coordinate 4,060, forward strand.
CAAATGTTACTCTGTCCTTGATTTAAATGAGATTTTTCTATGGGAATTACTCTTCCTGTATCCCATATTCGCATGCATTTCTGTCTCCCAGATATATATGCATTTTAATTCCAGCTGCATCAGTCCCATCTCCTCTTCATTTTTTGGAAGTTGATCTTGCAGTTATAGAAGTAACTGCATCTTTGGGAAACGGTCCTAACTTGGCAGGTATTTTAGGAACATAGTGCATTTTGACCATCTGAAGAGACATTACTTACAATGAATTCTATTGCTCTTAACTTATTCAAGATGATTCTGGATATTTAAGAAGCTAAGAAGCGTCATCTTAGAGTAAAAAAAAAATCTCAGGATTTAAAATGGTGCTCAATTAGTTTTGAAGATGTGATACATTACCCAGGAGAGCAGGAAACTCAGCTGAATTCAGTAACCCAAGTAGACCTGCCTATCCACCTCCAGTGGGCTATAAAACATCCCTCCTTCATAGGCAACCAATAGCAACCAATAGCTGTGACTAAGGCTATTAGACACAGCGAAGCGATGACTAAAGAAACCTATTTTTTGGAGTACAGACAATGGCTATGGATCCATAGTGTTGAAGAACTAGTCAGTAACACTCTGTATTTAATATTGACCTTAGTTTATGACCTCAGGTAATTTGCAAGAGGAGTACGGCTTGTAGCTCTGAGCTTCTTGCTTCGATTTTAAGGTCACAGGAAACTAAACTGAAAGTTCTTTAAAAGATTGTTTCAGTCATTAAATAGATGGTATTTCTTTCCACAACACACTGTGCTAGCCATGGGATTTATATATTGTATCAGCCCATATGTCCCATTCAGATTTATTAGCAAGGGATGCTAAATAATTTTGATCTAGGAACTAAGCCGGAAAGCAAGCAGACTTCAGCCTTAAACTCCTAAGTCTGACACTCCCTCTCTTTTCTATGTTTGAGCAACTCAAACAACTTTATTTCAATACACTTTGCATACACAGCACATATTCATGTCATTTTAAGTACAGTTATATTTTGGCAGGAGGGTGATACAGCGAATGAGATGCGATAAAAAAAGAGTCCTTGGTTAGGCTCTAAATAACTGACTAATGCTAAAATTTTATGTTGCCTTTTAACTTTGCTCAGAGTAACAGAATGGGTCAATTAATCCTCGTAACAGGAAGTCATGGCATTGCTGTTCCTATCCAGTCTGCAGGGAAAAAAACACCGTGCTACTTTCAAAGAAAGCAACTGCTGTACCAAGCCAGGGTCCTGGACAATTTATTTAGTCTTGATTTGTGACAGCCTCCAAGATCTGTGCTGCCACATCTGTGCATTTAATGTCATGGACCTGGACATAATTGCTTGACATGAGTGTTACAGAGTCCATTAAAGACCTTATTCCCTCCAGGAGGGAACCAAACCTGCACCTGTGATTTGTGTGGCAAGGGCTTTGTCTGCATAGACCTGATGCAGCACTTGCACATCATTTGTTCTACGGCCCATCAGATACCACGAGATATTCCTATCAGCTTAAGTAGCTGACAGATTTGTCCTGATGACTTGTTGAGGACCGTGCTCACATAGCGTGCCGCTATTCATGATTCATTATCTGTATTGCAAGAATGGTCCTATGTATTATGTACTGCAAACTGTTTATACTCAGCTCTAAAGAAAAAGATTATTGGACAGGAATTTAGTCTTCCTGCTATGTTCACCACAATAGCATCTGAGGTCTATACCTAAATAAGGAGGCGTGAACGTACTGAGTGTGGTGGTGCCTGGCTTCTAGACCACTAACAGACTGAAGATGTTTCCCACCTGCAGGTAGGAGCTGGATAACACCTGGGTACCTAGAACAGGAGGTATCAACATTAAGGTGAGATAAAGGTCTAATTTAAATTTTTTTTCACCTTCCTCAGGTTATTGTGCCTTCTAGTCTTGCATCCCCTCCAGGAAAAAGTGAGGACTAAACAGTGTAAAAACAAGATTATTTCATATGCTTTTCTTTTCCCAAAGAGGAGGCAGTTCTCGTTATAGCCAGTAACGCAATGTATGGAGTGTTCGCCCAGGATGTAGGTGACAAATAAAATTCTTTTCTCTTACTGTGGGAATGTCCCACTAATTTCACATATATTGTCAGCTCCTCTTTGATCCAGTGAATGTGCATGGAGATCAGATTCTGTGTGCTCCTTGCAAACTGTCCCTGTTTGCTGGCTTTACCTCCTTCTTCCCATGTAGACTTTGCATTACGCTTTGTCTTCTCTGAAGGTATTAATAGTGTCTTTGCCATTACCCTGATGCTGGGAGCCAGCAGTAGACCCACACATAAATCTGGTCAGAATTCATTTAGACAATGGCTTGTTTCATTTTCTGTTTTATAATTTAAATAAGCCATCTTTCACATAAGCCTGTTCCTCTGCATGAAACTTTAGGTATGTGGGCCCAGTAATTATGTGAGTAATGCCCCAGCAGAATGTAAGTCCCTGAGGTTTGTTTCCCAGCGTCTTTCCCCGTTGCAGGCAAGAGTAGATGGCCACTGAGCAGCATTAGAGAAAGGAGAGAGAAATTCCCATGACAGCTGCCTGCAGAGAGGAAAGAGGGCCTGTGGCTGATGTTTTATTGATTGCAATGCAGACATGCACTTTCCTATGAACCGATGCAGTGTCACTATAGAGCAACATGGGAGAGTTTTTCTGCCAGGCTCTGATGCAGGCTCAGAAGGTAGGATGGCCATCTCCCTGCTGAACATCAAGTATCTTGCTTTAGTGAGTATGCAGTTGCAAAGCTAAAGCTGCAATGTTTAGAGGATTACTTTTGAGGTATGAACATAGGAAAGCTTTTTGCAATACAAAGTAGTGAGACACAGTTGAAGATTTATTTATTATGCATCCATGTCAAAGTTTTTGATGGGCCAGATCCACATCTCTCATGTTTGACTGTGGAGTAGCTCCAGCAAAGGGCACAGGATTACTGCAGGTTAGGCATGGGCCACCTTCCACAGATGCAGCACTTTCATAAGAATTTCACCTGTGTAAAAAGTCTTACATTCCCTCTGCAGGAATGAGAGCTTTTGATTGACATGTGAAGCAGCAGCAAGCAAGGCTGCTCAGGATTTGTCTCAATAAGAACTCTTGGTTTTGCTGTAACTTCAACTGATTGCCAGTTATATCTAATTAGCCAGCACAGTTAGCAATGCTCATCCAGATGAGACTGAACTGGAGGAAAGCTGGTGTTTCTAACTCATCATTTGCAACTGTATGAGGGAAGATTCAGATGTCCTCTTATGAATATGATTGACAAAGTTTAATAATTAATGTCTCAAAAAAAAAAAAAGAGCTGATGAGACAAACAATGCTTGTTTCCTTCAATGCAAAATCAGCCTTTCTGGTATGAGCTAATTCATAATCATCTGCCTTGAATTACAACACAACGGAAGTTATTTCTTCCAGTCTTCTATGTAGAAATAGGAAAAGAAATAATTAGCACTGGATGACACAACTGCAAAGGGTGTCTTTAGTTCAACTGTGTAGTCTGCTACACTAGCCACATGTGGAATTCAATATTTTGATGGCAAATGAGAGCACTTACTACATCCCTCATTGTATAAATGACTCTGCAGCCACTGGTAAATAGGGTTACGTAAAGGCCTGACTCATGGGATGCTATATTTAAAAGAATAAATTGATGGGGAAGATCCCATGAAAGGCTTCAACCTTTCTGCAGATTGAATAAAATTATCAAGGAATTGCAATCACAAGTTTTGCTAGAAAATTTTCCTTTTAATACTGAATGACAGACTCCCTGAAGTAGCATGAAAGGAGAAAATAAGGAAAAGAGTCTATCGTCCTAAATTGATTTTTAAAGCATGAAACAGTTCAGGAAAAAAATAGGAGGAGAAAAGGAAAAATTGGGCTGCCGGGAAAACAATCTTCTCAATTTCCTAACTAGAAATTGTATGAAGAGAGATACACAATAATCTCTTAGATTTGCTCTCTAAAATTATATATCCAATTCTCAAGAGTGGTTCAGAAGAAAAGACTTTATGCAAAGCTGATACTGCTACTTGACAAATCCAAAATCTGAATGGGACACATCATTGCTTCCTGAGTACTATGAAATGAAGGAGAAAAGCTACTGTTGGTGTTCCTGCTTTTTCTTTATAATGAAAGAATGATATCCTGCTCAAATACACTTTAGTTCAATCACTGATGAATCAGGAGTCCCTCCCATACTCCCATCAAAGATTCTTGAACATCTGCAGAACCTGAGCTTTGATTTTTAAACAAAATCATTTCTAGCCTCTGTGTCTGAAGAGAAAAAAAAACTTTCAAGTGAGAACTGAGTGCAAACTGGTGCTATTCTCTGCTACGAGCTGAGATAGTAAATCGATAGTGATATGAAAGATGAACTCCCTCCCCATCTCCCACCTTTCATCTCAGTAGGCCGAAGACTCTGAAGATTGTCTCTGAAGGGTGATTTTAGTGTCAATGTTGTTATCAATTCATTTTTCTGACAAAGACTGTGAGGAACATTGAAATAGGACTGACCGATCGTTCTGGGTCACCGAATTGACTCCCCTGCCATGGCAGTACTGCTACACACAATTCTCCCCATACATACCTAGTACTCTTTTTTTTTGAATCTAACTCTGTTTTTTGGCCTCCCCCCCGTTCTGATTAAAGGCTTCACTGCTCCAGGGTAGCAGGTACTTTCTTCTAAAACCAAGGCCAAATGTATTCACAAGCAGTTTATTTATACCCATTTGATCATGTGCCAGTATCACTCTCCAGTGTAAATAGCTGTTCTCCTGTCTTGATGTTAACCCCACACTGTATTTAACAGCAATCACACCCCTCTCGGCCTTCACCTGCCAGACTAAACAAGCGAAGCTCTGTGAGTCACCGCGAAGCTGGCCCCACTTCCCTGGTCCTGCTAGAATTGTACAGGCCATTTCCAATGAAGACTCACCAGGATATTGCGTAAGCGGCAGCAATATTTTCCTCGTTTTGTTGGGAAAAGCCTTTCTTTTCTTAATTCTGGAAGGTCTGAGAATGAGAAACCAATGAGAATTACCCAGATTGATGAGGCTATTTAAAATATGCCTATGGGCACTCGGCTGATGGAGTGGCAACCCTTTCGACTGCCGAGAGAGAACTGGTGGGGCTAAGGTCCCCAGGCATCTCAGCCCACACACAGTCTGGAAAGAAAAAAGGAAATAAGGAGCGCTAGTTACTATTTCTTAAGTAATTGTTTTTGTAATATATATTTTTTTTGAAGCACAAATGCTCTTCTCATATTCCTTTTCCCTGCCCCGGCACTTCATAACAGAAACCAGTAAGGAAACCCAGGAACGGGACAGGGCAAGGAGGAGGCTGGGCACGAAGGGACCTGGCAAGCCCTGCAGAGGGGAGAGGGAGCTGGCAGAGAGAGGTCCGTCCCGAGGACACTCGTCCCAGCAGAGCAACCGCAGGGTGCTCCTGTCAGCCCAGAGCAGTGTATCACCTATCCGAATAGTTGCCTTATGCCATCAATATTAGTTTTCCTGATGTCTCCACCATGATGGGAATTTTCAGAAAAGATATATTATAATAAAATGCAAATAGCATATTGTCTCTGAAAACGCTCATAGCTGAGTGGGCAGCATAATGGTATTAATTCAAGCTTCTAAACAACATCACTGCTATTGGTATTGATCTGACACCCATAATTGATATTAATGGGTTGTATATTCAGTTTAGTTACTCCCTTCTAAAATATCACCTTGAAATTTTCCACTGCTGATAGTATGCAGCGGTGAGTCCCTTTCCAGAAGAGGCAATGGAAATGAGGCCAGAGAGAGAGAAGTGAAAAGCAACAGAGATGCAGACAGAAAGGCTAAGGAACAGTGTCCATAATAAGAGAGGAGAGGCAAGGCAGAGGAGAAAAGGGAACCAAAATGGGCCATACTGTAGGCTGGCTATATTTATATATAATGGTCATATCTCTTGCTGGGGATCTCTCAGTTACACAGATAGAGCCTGCTTCTGCTGTTAGCTTGGCCCAGGAGAAGATTGCTGGCCCTCTCACTAAGGTGAAGTTCCAATAGAAGAAAAAAGAGCCAAGCATGGCTGGTGCCCCGTTTCACACAGACCTGACCACTACCAAACAGCTTTTGTCCGACTGCAGTAACATCACTGTGGGGAGCTCTCTCATGTGCTGCACTGATTGGAGCACCAAGTCACCACCAGAGAGAGCACTTCTAGGTCTTTTGATCAGCCAACACAAAGCTTGGATTCAAGAACTGAGGTGAATACTTAGACTCGTGATCCATGCAGACCTGCTTCAGGAGTGAACAGTTTAAATATAATTGATGTGTAAAGCATGCCATCCACTGGAGTGTGCTGGTGGAGGTGCAGCTCAAACTCCATTATGGCCAAGTCCATAAAGACACCTTAGCCTGAATTCAAAAGCACTTCAATAAATCTACCACCCTTACGTATGAATTCTAGATTAGGCTTAAAATACAAGTTGTGTGGTTTGATCTCCAAGAGTGAGCACTCAGGACCACTCTCCCAACATTTCGTGTTGGTCTAGGGGCAGACAGAAGTATCAGGACTTGATTGTGGGAAAGTGAGTGCAGGAAGCCAAGCTTAAGTAAAGAAACGGTCCCATTACAGTATCTTCCCCAATCTTATGATGAAGCAAATTCACAAACTTGCTTCCACAGGTTTTTTCCACAGTTGTTTTTTTCCTCCTTTTTCTGTCTGGATATTTATTTTTTCCACCTGTACTAGCTTGAAACTCTAATTGCAAAGGTCATAGTCTTCCAGTGCCTGCTTTCCATAATTATTGACCCTACTGAGGATGACAAGGAAACCAAGGGTCTGCTGCCCTCATATACTTCCCAGAACATGTCTGATAGAGACACAGCACTCCAGAAAATTTGCTGATCACCTGTAGTCTTCAAGAATCCCATATAAAAAATAAACCATGTACCCAGAAATAAGAAGGAAAGATGCATGTTACCTGAATGCAGTTCCAGTGGCCTCAGAACTAATTGCTTGAAGTACTTGAAAGAAATCTGATGGCATATAATAGTTGTTGAGATGTTTTCCCACTGCCCAGGAACCACAGTGCTGATTTGACTAGGCTTGGCATGTTAATTATGTACAGTATTACTGATAATACTCAGAAACCTCCTGCTGTGTGGGTAAGGTTAATGCAGGATGGTACGGATGCCAATATAGCTTGCTAGCTGAAAGTGAGCTGGAAAATTGTTTTGCATGTTCACTAAGCTATACCCTGTTAGGCACATATCAAAATGTGTTCAGAAGTTGATGTTATTTCTGTGATTCAAGGACATAAATTAGAATCCAGATTTCATAAAGACAGCAAGAGACATAGCTACCAGAATGGGAAAGGGTACAAGTTGAGACACACAATTGAGTTTCCCCAGTTTAATGAATCACCACTGACCACTTCAGCCACCGCAGCTAACCATGTACTTGCCCTTGTGAAGAAAAACGTTGTGTAGAACTGATCTGCAGGCTGGCAGGAGTGAGCATGTGCTCCATGACAGTGGCCCAGCTGATGCTCGGTAGCATGTCCAACCAGGAATCACAGTCCATGGAAGAAAAGCAAAGGTAGAAACGGACACCCACCTTGCTTCTCTGCAAGGTGGACACTTATTATTTTTCTGGTTTGGATTCAGTGAAAATAAGCTGCTACCAGCACGCTGAATCTCTGATTCTGGGAGAGAAAGGAGCGCCTGGTGCTGTTCACTGAAGGACTGCCAGCCCCTGTGCTGGTAGCTCAGTTGTGTGTTTGAGGCATGGATCTCCAAAGGTCTTTAAAGGTTGCTTTGATCTCTAGTGGTGCTGAATACAGCATCTTGCTGTGCCTTTAATGGGATCCAGGAAAGCTCAGCACTCTTGGAAAACAGTCTGCTTGAATCTATTGACATTAAATATATTCAAGGGTTTTTTTCTTGTACTAATTACTTAAGATGTTGAGTCAGCATCTTAGTGTCAGGGATAGTAGACAATCTTCCCAAAGCAGTTCTACCTCTGTCTGCCCTGACCCAGTCACCCTTTACATGAAGTGATTAGGGTGTATAAACAGTAGAGACAAGAGCTAAATTGATGCCATATAAACCTTATCTGAAAGGATAATCACAGTCAGGGTAAACTGATACCACTGTTGCTAGCTTACAAATGCAACACTGGTTATCTCAGGAGCTGTCATTACCTTTTCACTGGATGATACAATGATTTTTGTTCTTCAAAGAGAGATGTGTAACTTGCTAGCAGGATGCTCTTGTGGATTTGGAAATACACTGGAGTACCAGCAACCCCAGCTGCCAAAGAGCGCTCAGGTTTCAGGGCTTCCTCCCTGACCTTTTGTATATTACTGAGCATGGCTTGATTTTTGTATGAAATCAGTCATGTTAAATAATAGTCTACATCCACTTTTTGTAAGAGACATGGCCAAGTATCAAGGTCATCTACATATTAAGCTCTGTATTAAGGTTTGTGATGAGGTCCATTCCATGTTCTTGTTTTAACCGTTATCTCCATTTCCTGACCCTGCACCTCCAATGCCATCTCCCAACATGAACTGCACTGGGTCTGGTTCCATTTACACTCATTAAAGCAGGAACCATCTTGTTGCATATCTTAAAGATAGTTCTGACTTAAGAACTATATTCGATCTTTCTCTCTGAAGGGTTTGTACTTGGTGTATGTAAGTCTTGATTAATGTACATATACGTCTGATGCAAGAGCAGTATCAAATATCCTTCACTGTGGCCTTTTACAGCATGACTTGACTACAGTATGTCTTTGAATATTCAGTGTATTTAGAAAGCCTATTTAATGGTTACAATTTTTAAACTAATTTTAAACTGATGAGATGATGATTTTTCCACAAACCAATAGCTTCTACCCATGTGTCAACCTGTTTGGCATTGGATATTATCTTTCAGCTTTTTGACTGTAAGTGACCCGCAAACAGGAAAAAAAACTTAAGCTCCTTTTGGTTTCTGTTCAATTTTTCTTTTTTAACAAACCTGCCTTCTCGCCTTTATCCCTTTCTGCTGAATTTGCCAGAGGAAAGACACTGGAGCCCTGCAGACTTCATGGTAAGAGGTAGCAAGCAGAGGTAGGAGACCCAAATTACTGTCTGTCCTGGAGAGAAGGGCTGTGGGTCAAGCCCAGGTGTGCTAAGGTGTAGTGCCCTGCTATGGGCACTGGGCACCGAGGAGGAACTGGGGTTGAAACTCCCACTCTTTTACTAGGGTAGAAAGGCAGTGAAAAAGTGTCTCAGTCGCAAGCCCTCCAGCAGGGAAACCCAAGTGTAACGATTCTGATATATATTTACCATATAAAAACAACCAGAGGAAAAACATTTTTTTTTGGTTTATATTGAAAAAAAAAGGATATAAATCCAGGCCAAGCAAAAATCCCAATAGTCATCTAGTTCATCATCCCACAATATATATAACTCCAGCTGAAAACAGTAGGTATTTATATACTCTTGTCTCCCTAAGAAAAACTCGGGCCCTTAATATACTACCAGTTGCAGTTAGAATTATGTATGGATTATTTTAATGGTTTATTGACATGCTAGCAAGCTAAGTACCTTGTTTTATTAGTATCATTTACGTCTGTATTAGAAAAAACATTTGGAATTTCACTCCTAATAACAATAATAACCTAGATTTTTCAAGAAAAGGCAAAAGTGTCTGTATGTCGTTTCCATGATACAGCCAGATAACAAGACATGATCCTAAAAGCGTATAAAATTCTGAGTTGATCACAGAACTGATAGCAGAGTAATTCAAGAGTTTTTAAATGCCACTTTGTTCAAAGTGGTAATTTACACTTCATGTGATAACCTGATAATAATCAATCATATCTGCATTACACAGATCGTTTTTTCTGATGTATGTCTTTCCACCAATTCATCCATCATAACTGTGCCCCAGATACTACCTCCCTCCCTAAATTGCACCATTTTTGAAGTAGTTTCCAATAAAAAAAATAAAAATTGCCCATGAGTGGATACACTATAATGTACAAAAAAAGGCTATTTCACTGAAGAGTATTCATTACATACAGTAACGGTGATCTGTTTTGCAACGTCTGTTTTATGCTTTCAAGCTACATAAAAAGCACTCTTGTCCTGTGGTAATTAAAAACAAGAGAGACAAGTACTTTTACTCCCCTTTCTGTAACAGAAATGAGCCTGAAGGGACACAAGTTTGTTTCACCCTTCTACGTGCCTGGAAAAATGACAGCTCAAATAATGGGGCAGGTGGTGAGCCATTCGGGTGTCACTAGCAAAGGGTGAACAGATGCCACCAGATCTTGCCATTCATATTAGCTGGGAAGGTGAGCAAATGGCAGTTCTAGCAGCAGGAGCACCTGACAGCAGCTTGGTCGCAGCCTGGGAGCCAGCAGCTCCCCCCGTGCAGACCTCCTCACCCACCAGCAGCAGCTTCTTCAACACCAGTCCTGAGGGACCGGTCCCCTCAGGGCTCAGGGCTACCTCCTGCTTGCCACTTGAAGGTCCTAGACTATTCAGTCATCACAGCCCAGGCTGACCCCTCGTTCAGGCTGAGCAGAAGGTGCAAAAAAGCCGCTGGGGCTGGAGATGCGCCCTGCCCAAGGCTTTGTGTCAAAGAGCAGGGGCTCCTCAGAAGAAGTCACAAGGACCATGAGGTCCTCAAGCCGGTGGCAGGGGCCCCAGGGCACAAGGGGGCTGGGGGAAGTGAGGAAGTGGCGGCGAAGACAAAGACATCTGGCTAGAGAACTGACTGAAAAATGAAGTCGGGGATCTGGGAGAAACAAAACTGCCTGTGAGTTGTCTCTGGTGCGTTCAGAAGACATGGTCTTTGCTAAATGAAAACATTCCATGAAAGAATGTATCAAATTCATATAATCTGTATTTTCAACCTGCAAATGCATTCAAGCAAGATATCAACTGACTACTCCGGCTAAAGAGGCGATAATATCCTCTTCCCTTATACATGTGAAATTGTCACATCAGGATTTTTTTCAGGTGAACTCTCAGAAAGCATCACCAAAAACCTAGAGTTACCTCACCTGTGCTGAATTAACATCACTGCTCAGAGAGAGGAAACCTGGGAAAAACTGTGAACCAAATGCTTTCCTGCAGTACAAACTGGGCTTGTTTTTCTAGAGGAATTACATATAAGAAACCCGAGGACACAATTTAACTCCAATGGGAGGACATTTTTCTTACCAATAATGAAGAAAGTAACAAAGCATCGGGACATTTAACAAACTGTCTGTGCAACGAAGGTTGGGGAAAATGAAGAAATTACTTGAATCCTTCCCCATGGCAGAATTTAATCTGAATAAATTATTTCAAGGCTGCATGACAGTAAGTCTTCTCTATTACAGACAGTCACACCAATTAAACTGGTGTAATCAGTCTTATTTTGGATTAAGGGTACTTTACTTCATCTTAGTTTTGATTTGTTCCTAACTGATGCAAGCTAACTGGTATAACTAAAGTTTAATTTGAAAATAAAAGTGGCTTAGATAGGTTTTAACTAAAACTGCTTAGAAGCAGTCTGTAAGTTACTCCCGTGTAACCTGGAGACATCACATCAAAATAAAGTTGTTCGTATACTGACTTGCATCAAAAATATCCACAGGTTTGAATTTGAGCCCATCTAGTTATTTCCCATCTCCTTATCACCCAGACAAACCTGTGGTTGTGTACCCAGTTACTCTCAGTGGTTTGGCACTACGTACATCTGATAACGTTTGAAGTCAAGGCAAGAGTCCTCCTGAAGTGGTGTGGGAGAGCTTTTTAAAGGTCGGTAAACAGATCAGTTAAAATCAGACCAAGAACCAGTAAAAACAGAGCAAGAAAGAGAATGAAGCACGTTCAAAGCATGTGTCTGAAAGAATACTGGTTCCTGGGATGCAAGTGTTGCCCTGCTTGGAGAATACTAAGCTCTCCTGCTTTCTCTGAAAGCCACGGTTTAAATTGCAGAAAGTGAAATGCTTTCCCTCTTAATTATGCTGAAAAGGCATTTTTGTAAAATCTCAAGGACATTCTCCTGAAAACAGAAGGAAATACCGGAGGCATTTTAATGCATAGAACCATCTTAGTTTTTTAAAAAAAATCTCAAATCAAATCAAATTGAATTGAATAGAAAAGAACAGAATAGACTATTTCAGTTGGAAGGGACCTACAATGGTCATCTAGCCCGACTGCCTGACCACTTCAGGGCTGACCAAGTTAAAGCGTGGTACTAAGGGCATTGTCCAAATGCCTCTTAAACACCGACAGGCTTGGGGCATTGAGCACCTCTCTGGGAAGCCTATTCCAGTGTTTGACCACCCTCTCAGTAAATAAATGCTTTCTAAAGAAGAATTACTTTCTTACATTGCTAAATAAATGTTTATTGTTAGATAAACATGGTATCTGTGGCATTCATGGTATTTCCTACAGAAATGCATGAGTACTATTAAATAACTGGTCCTCACAACACCTGATGAGGTGATTAAATATTATCCTGTTTCTATGTTGCTAGATGTTACCCCATTCTCTGGATGACAGTGACCCAGAGAAATTACGTGATTTCACAGTCAGCTCCAATGCCCCTGGAAGCCAGTGAAACTTAGACGGGTGCCTGTACTTTAAAGCATTAAGATGATGAAGAAGAAAGTAATTTTAAACTTGGGAACCAAAGTTCCCAGCTGTCAATCCTGACCTGAATTTCCCGGACTATTTAAAACACAAATGTAAAAGCTTGTCACTGGAAGTTACATAGTATAGGGATGATTAATCTGAGCTGCTGACATGGGGTTGTAGGCCAGTGATGTTGTGTTTGTGGAGTTTCAGTCTTTTCTGGTAAGAATAGCTCCCAGGGCCAGAGAGAAGAAGGGGCAGGAAGCACTGTCTACTGTTATTAAAATGGTCCACTGATCTCATGCCTTTAAGGAGGCTTGGACGAATAAATAGTCAAACATTAACCTTTTTAGCTTAGAAAGGAAAGAAAAACGTCCGTGCACAATGAAAAGCAGTAATGTGGTGCGCCATCCTCTGTCTGCGGCTCTGACTGGTGTTGCCCAGCTGTTTGGTACACCTCTGCTGCCAGATGTGACTGCTCACAGCGGCGCTCATTGTAGGGTGCATTTGTCCACACGCCAGGGACACCGAGCACCAGTTTCTCATTTGAAGCGTACACTTTAATTCATTAATTTACTGCATAAGCAAGGTGAAGCCTAAATTAGTGACTTAAGCATTTGCAGAAAGCACACAGAAATCAAAACAGCTGCTGGTTAATCTTGTTTCCAGCATTGAATTCAACCTCAGTCTAATCATTTGACAAAAAAAACCCCAAAACAAACCCAAAAATCATATACATGAAAAAGTCATTCCTGCCCCACTTAAATGAACAAAACCATATAATNCCCAAATCACAAATAAGAAGTTCCTCTTCTATGCTGCCTTGAGGTAGTGCCAAATCATGCACCTGATGTAAAAACTGGGGATGTAGCCTCATGTTGGAGTCAATGCCTGCAAAACCATGGTCATACACCGCCCCTGGTTGTGCGCTCATAAACCAAGTAAGGGAATGGCATGGAAAGAAGACAACTTCTGGGCCCTTTCATCAATGGCTATGTAAACAGCAAACACTTGCTACTTAAGCCCTGGCAGAATTTTTTTGCAAAGGGTCAGTAAGAATAGTTTTTGAAGGGTAAAGCTTTAAAAGACAGTAGCAGGCCAGCTCTTTCAGGAAAAGCTTTTCTACAGGGAAGCTTTAGTACAGTTCTCTGCAAATTTTCTCCTGGACTCAGCAAGGCCTAAAGGACTTCAGCCCATAGAGAAGCTGGTACTGGAAACTTGAATAGACAGAAATGTTAGAAGACATCCTTCGGAGCCTCACAGTAACAGTGGAAGGAAGAAATGGCTCCTTCTGAGACAAAAATAAGGATAGGAGTTTCAGGACAGGATCAAATCAGAAGATTTTCTCAAAAAAGCCATCAGCTTCCCTACAGAGACAGCTCAGAGGTGAAGAGCCTGGCGAGAATGAGGCAAGGATCTCAGGACAACTAAGACGAGTGTTGTGAGTGTTGACTTCCCAGAGAGCATCCTTGAGTCCACACTACGTTTGCCAAAGGCTGACCAAAACGTGTGTGATTTTTGGAACAAGGATCTGGATCCTGTTGAGCCAGTACCAAGGTACACAGACCAGACAGTGATAAAGACCTAAGACTGAGTCTAAGTATTATTTACTCCCATTTAGTGGAGTTACATTCTTACATGGATTGTGACACTGAAAGTGACGGTGACGGCAATATTTACTCAAAAGTCAAGTTAGTGCCTCAGAAAAGAAAGGGCTTTCTAGTTTCCAGAAAGATAGGAGAAATAACTTTATGCAGTTAAATAGTGATCAGTAATTGTCATACATTTACTGCCATTCATGCAAAATTGCTAATGGTAGATGTCAGATGTAAGATAGTATGCAACTGGAGCAGATTGTGAGGATAATTATAACACAGCTTCTCAGAATAAAATTCAAACTTTTTTTTTTTTTTTTGGCTGCTAAGCAAGAAAAAAATTAAAAATGTAAAGGTGGTGCCACAGACATGGGGAAAGTGTTCCAGCATATTTCCATTATTGTTCAGATGGGTCATTTGGATGTGGCAGCAAGGAACTATTTTTGCTTCCAAGAGTCACCGATAATTCAAATTCTACACCTGGTGGCATAAATGCTCCAAGTCTTACCAGTACTAAACCAGCTCCCGTGTCAGCTGGGAAAACAATTAAGAGAAGATTGAGAAGAGTGTATTTTTTCTGTGATCATTGATACTTCAAATCACAGAATTATTCAAATGTTTTTGACATATATCTATTACTCTGTGTTAACAAAGAGTAACATATCATCTCCTGGATTATCTTTAAGAAAGCAAGAAACTCTCATAGGACTATCTCAAAACATAAAAAAAAACATTCAAAAGTGGAATGTTTTGAATATTTACAATGCATCATCATTGCAGATGGTAACCTTAATCCTAATTTTGGGTGACAACAATCAAGCTGAAATGGATTTAACCTATCTCAGATAGTGCAAATTGGGTAAAATGCTCAATAGTTAAAATATACTTTTGTTTGTAATAGAAGAAAAAAATAGTAAGTTTTCCTCATTTCCCAAGGAATTTCACATTTGTAAAGGACATTTCATGTTGTCTGCTGTGAATCCACGAAAATAAGAAGACACGTCCGATGAGGAGTTCATCCATGTTGTAGTAGAAAGAATCTTAAGATGTTTTCCAGGTATTTTTGTACATTAATTGAGCACTCACCTTTTGCAATTTTAATGTTCTTTAGGAAAGGTGAAGACGGGGATCACAGAGAGGCATATTAAGTGACAGAATATTACTTATATTGCTTTTACAATACGCTAACAGTTTTCTATGACCTCATCTTAAATCAACAATCTGATTTGTTGTTGCTAAAAAATATGTTATAATGTATTAACTGGAGGGTAAGCTATTAAAAATTATCAGTTCCTTTTCCATACGTGAGTGTTTTATTTAAAACAAAATTATAGGAAAACAGAAAAGAATTTACTCAAGGAAATTTGCTCTCACATACTCAGTGTCATGTTTTAATTTCAGTAGATTGAAAAATTCGCTGAATCTAGTTTAAGAAATTTCGTTGAAGAAAAACTGCTGACTTTTCAGAAAACTGTAAGCAACGCTACAGTTTCAAATCTTGATGAAAGGGAGGGCAACTATTATTCCAGTAAGATGCACGGTGCAGTGAGAGACCGGCTGTGCGCGTGCGTGTTCGTGTGTTGGGATCTTGGAGTAGAGTATTGGGATATTTCCCATCTTCAGATGCCAGTTCCCTCAATTTCTCTGAACTTGTGAAATGTGCTATCAATTCCTACCTCAAATGCGGGAGTGGAGAGGATCTTTTTTTCTTTTTGTGTAAACAGGCTTTGCCAGACTGCAGGAGCCTAATAAACACTTCTTATGTGAGACTAACTTTCAGACCAAAGTTTATTTAAACTGTGCCAGTAAAGGCTTTTTATTAGATTTTTGCTTTTAATAGAAAGATGTATGAAAAGTATTAAAATGCACAAAACACCATTGTAAAAAATACTTTTAAATTGACAGTAATCAAATTGTTCATCTAAGAACAATGGAACTGTGAAGTGGAGAGAGAAATAGCTAATATATTAAGGGGAATGATATTTCCTGAGGTTTCCTTTTCCTTCCCTTTCCTTTGTGGTATCTCACTTCTAGCCAAGAAAGTTCCCTTTTATGCATCTTAGCTCAAATCCAGTTTCATCAGCATGTGAACTAATATGCCAAACTCCATGCAGAAGGAGCTCAGACATGAATTTATGCTCCCTGCTGCCAGCTGTGTTACGAGGCCAGTAAGCTCTGGCACAGGGACAGGCAGGAAAGGAACTTCTCAGTTCCCCCATCACTAGAGCTCATCTACAACGATGTGAAGGAAGAAAATGACTGAAGATCATAGTTCCTTTCAGCTGTCCAGGATTTGCTCACACACTTTTCTGTACACCGAGGTAGGTCAGTCTGTCTACAGTCTTCATTTGTCTTCCCTCGGATTCACTTTCATAAACTGTAGTGAATTAAGAAAGGGTTGTCTACATTATTTTAAGCTATTAAAACAGAGAAAGAGATACCAAGTTGTGCAGTGTTTTGTATCTGTCACATACCCATGGTAATTAACGGGATGTAAGGTATCTACACAGCTTGGAGAAATGGGCCTCGGTGCTTGCCTGGGTAGCAGAACAGAAAATGAAACTCATACGTGAGAAGTAGCATGGTGTTGTTGGGCTGACGGTTGGACTAGATGATCTCAGAGGTCTTTTCCAACCTTAATGATTCTATGATTCAATGATCCTAAGTGCTGAGCAGCCCATCCTTCCCCTTCCTTTTTCCTTTTTCCTTTTCCCCTTTCCCTTTCCCTTCCCTTCCCCAGGAGAGGAATTAGAACATGAGATTGGCTTTAATTTTTAAGTGTTAAAAGAAATTAGAACCCAACTTGGAAATAATTATAGAGCCGTTTGCATGCGATTCGGAGGTAACTTGATTAATGCACCTAATCAATTATTTTTCGTTATTTGCGGTATGGCAGCAGGTAGCCATCCAGCCACATTTGTGGTAGACACTATAGGAGAATAATACATTTCATGACCTGCATATAAGACACAAGCAGACAGATGGAAATAGAGGGAGTGGGAGTGGAGAGGTGAAGGGGAAAAAATAATCTGAGTTCAACAGGAAAAAAAAGACCAGTACATCTTCACATAAGCAATGCCAGACAAGCATGTTCATACCACCCCACAGTAAGATTATCTCCTACAGCATATTTGCGATTGCTTTGTCTACTCCGGTTTTAGTATTTCAAATTACGGGGATGCCACCATTTCCTTTGAGAGCCGCTTCTGCAGTCTAATGCCGCTCACCCCTTGGAAGCTTTCCCTGATAGGGTTTTGGCTCCCTTTCTTATTTCAATCCAATTCTTCAAAGCTGTACCCTCTTCTCCCCACTTTTTCTCTCCCCTTCAACTTTCTCGGTGCTTCCACCTTTCAGATAATCGGGGGCAGCTATCTGAGCCATCCCTCGCTGTTGCTTACCAAGCTGAGCAAGCACTCTTGTAACCTCTCCTTACAACTCAGTCCCTTCAGGCAGCTGATTATTTTTGATGTTTTTCAGTGAATGCCTCCTGCTTTTGACTTTTTTTTGCTACACTGTCCAAATCCTGACTCCTCGCTCCCACAGACAGAAGAGAAGCTAACCCGTTCATTCACAGACACGGTCCTCTTGCTTCTTCTATGGTGTCCAGAAGACACACACATCATTTTAGGTGCTTTAGGTCAAGGTAACAGTGCCTACACAAGAACTTTTTCTTTTTTCTAAATGCATTTAGTGCCTTGCCCCCTTCCTAAAGTTATGATGCTGGGAATGTTTTCCAGCAAAGATCCGGCTTCGGGCTAAATCTCTGCAAAACCGGATACTTCTTTTGCTGTGAGAGAGCTAGGAAAGTGAATTTTTATCTAGTCAAGGTCAATTCTACATGGTCCTTCAGAGGTTTCACTCAGCTACCGACACCATAAGGTGACCTGTACGGAGCACAGTCTCCAGTAGGATTTGACCACTACAGTAAGTCTTGTTAAGTAAAAGTACACTTTTCTTCTTTCTTCCATGAAGATGCACATGTTCAAATGGGTCACTGCATGCAAATAATCCAAATCATTTTAACAAAAGCATTTGTGTATGAAGTCACTCGTAAGCTCTGTTGACCAGGGCCGCTGTTGGAAAGGCATCACTGACTCATTTCTTCTCTTGAAAGCGATGAAGCCGTAGGCCACATAACTATTGCCATGCCTGTTGAAAAGCACGTCTTGATAGAAAAGTGTCCTACAAATCCTGACTGTGCTATTTAATCACTGCATCCGCAATAGAAATAGTATCCTGCTTTTCCTGGAGTCAGGAACATTTCTACCCCTCATTCCAGCGGATGATTAGGACACAGCCTCGTATATATAAATCTCAAAAGATCCACGAATTAGGACCAGCTAGGTCAAATCTCCTGACTTGCTTCTTTTTCATTGGAATTTCAGCGTTTCATCAAAATCATTGTGCAAATTGCTACGCTTGAGGTTTCATTCCTGGAGCCTGGGCCCTGATACTTTGCGTAAGTAAGAAATCTCTCCTCTTGAGATCAGCCCTAGGGCAACCAATGGGCTTTCCAAGGGAGGCTGCCACGGCCCTGCGTGCTTCCCCGTGCCGGGGCTTGGCTGATGGAGCCCCAGGTCAAGGTTCCCACAGCGCTCGCCCCTGTCTGCACCCAGCTGCAGGTGGTGGGATGGCCCTGCCTGTCCGGGGGTCCCCGCAGCCCCCCAGTCTCCCTCCACAGGAGCCACCACCCAGCACATCGCCCTGGCAGAGAGTTTGCCAAATTCAGCCATTTCCATTTCCGCCAGCTGAGTTCCAGCCCCAAGCAATTGCTCTTCCTTTAAAAGCACCTGATGCCTGAAACGCGGGGCTTGTTGTGGAAGCGCCAAGAAAATTTCAGGCGCAGTGATGTGAATGTTCAAATATTTCTCTTTAGGTCCCTTTATGTAACTTCAGAAAAGGCAAAATTTGGAAAGCGGCGTGAAGACCACCGGTACGGATGCTGTAGTGATCAGATAGCAAGTCAAATAATCACCTCCTATCAGGACTGGGGAAGTCAAGGTGCAACTCAGAGATAGGCATTAGCGAAGGAAGCTGGATCATCGCAAAGGCTTCCCCTGCCTCCCTCCTGGCTGCCGCCGTCACACTTGAAAAAGCCGCTCCTGCAGAAGGCTGATACTTTCAGCCTATTTCATCCCACATAACACAACAAGCAAACAAAACTCGGATTCTCAGGTAGGAACCCTGGAGCATATTTGGATTTAATTGCTTTTCATTGTTTAGGTCTTGACGTAATGAACAAGAAAGACCTGGATAATTTTTTGAACGTCTCTGTTTGAAACACGCAGTGCTCAACAAAAGGCAAAAATCTCACCCCTGCGTAGCCCAGCGCCGGGGGACAGGTGTTTGTACGGCCCCAAAATGGCGCGCGTGTCGCCGTGCTGCTGGAAGTAAAGGCCCTGCTAAAGACAGGCTAACCCGGCGGCTCTCGTCTGGCAGTGCATTAAAGAGTAGCCCAGGCACGGCTCCTAGAAATCAACATATATGGCAATAAGACCAATAGCAGCGCCATAAAATTAAGGCGTGTTGTGTGTTCAAGCCTTCTTTACGGCAGGCAACCTCGCCGAAGCATCTCAACCAGTTCTGCCACTGGTCTGGCTGAAGTGATGCTGGCATCGGCCACCACCAGGGTGTAAACAGCCCTCCCGCGTCTGGGGCTGGTAACCGGCGAAAACAGGAGGAACCACCGGCCCTACACACGCGGCAGGAATCGCACCAGCGTTGACGCCAGTTCAGCACAGCTGGTAATATGATACGATTTGTTTTTGTTCCACAACGTATTAAAAAATTACATTGTTTAGTAATAGTCGCAGCCTAAGCTTTACCTTTTGAAGAAACGCCTGCATCCTCGCTTTTCTTGTACGGACTGAAACAGTAAGCGAGTAAGTCAAGGTTGGCCTGGGGATGACTACGCCTTTTTCTTTCTGCTAACGTCGTGTCCCACTACGACCTGTTCTACCATTGGGACTCGCAAGGATTTTTGAAACGATAGGTGCTGTCGTATCTTGCTCCTTCCTTCTTGTGAGAGATTTAAAAATAAGCAACACCAAAACCCAACCCAAACCAAAAAAGGAAGATGGTCCTTGCGAAATGCATTTGTTGATCTGAAAGGGAATTCTATGAAATGGTTTCGAAACAGCTCCTTCTTCTGTTGGAGTGGTATAGTCCTGGTGGGTCAGTCCTTTTTACCGCGTTCTCCAGGTACGGGCTCAGTGTCAGTTGGTACACGCCGGTGCCGAGCATGGATGCATGACAGCGTCAAATCTGTTGGGATTTTTTTTTTTATTATTATTATTTTATTGTGTTAAGATTATGCTACCCTTTCATGGAAACGTGCACCCAGAGTTTAGTGATAACAGAATTGCCACAGCTTGTCTGGAATAGGATAGGATAGGATAGGATAGGATAGGATAGGATAGGATAGGAT
>VZTL01007307.1:25934-43657 GCA_013400535.1 Scopus umbretta
CTCCCCTTTTAACACGCGTGATTGGAAGGTGGCGGTGGTTTTCTCGGCGTGGCGGACTGCGATGCTCCGCCGGTTCCCGCGCTGTCGCCTCTCGCCGGGGCCGGGAGGAGGAGCAGGAGCCCCGGCCCGGGCGCCGCGCCTGGCTCCCGCTCCCACGCGTGTCAGCCCCGGTTACGGGGCGAGAGGCAGGCAGCCCCCGGGGCCCCGCGGGGCCCCTCGCTGGCGGGCACTGAGCGCCCAGAGCGCCCTCGGTCCTGGAGGCGATTTCGGTGTAGCAGATGAGATGCGTCCCTCCCAGAGGAAGAGAGCGGGGAGCATTGATGTATCCTGGTGCTAGGGTTGGCTCTTGCCTGAAATGCAAATCTGCGGTTAGCTGCCCCCCCCTTTTTTCCTCAACAAAAAAACCCCAAAACCCAAATGTCAGGGTTCGTTCACCACCGAGAGGCTGCAGCACTTCACGGAAGGCGCACATGACCCAGCGTGTCCCACATTAGTTGCTGGAAGTGGTCGATGCGTCGAGCCGTCTGTCTGTCTTTCTGTCTTTTTGTAACGGTTTGTAAGGGCTCCAAGCCAGAAAGTAAAATGCGCTCCAGCCGGTTTCATCAGCAGGGAGGAGCTGATGTTGACATTGTGTTTTTCCTTTTTAACGCTTTGAGGGTGAAGAGGAGAATGAGCTACTGGGATTGCTCGTGGCTCTCATTTCTGTGCCTCCCCCTCCCCGAGGGTGCCCTGAAAACCTGAAATGAGAGGAGTTAAATCCAGCGTTGCCTTTCTGTGATGCACCGCCCGTCGATTGGCCCTTATCTGCGGTAGTAAGGCCGGGAGGAAGGACTGTGCGTATCACGGTATACGCGGCGTTCTCGCTTGATGCAGAAAATGCTTCTTGGTGTGTCTCACATCATTGTCTACGCACCAACGAGACGCTAATTAAAACAGCTGTTAGGAAATGCTTGCGGAAGAGCAAAATCAAGCTGGCATAGACCTTCTATAAGAAATATGCTAATTCAGTGTACTAAAGTTGTAATACAGTTTTACGGTGCAGTTTCTGTTGCTGTAAGCATAATCCAAGAAGGCTCTGAGGAAGTGGGACATGGTTTGCAATTGGACATCTGTATCTGCACTGCTGGAACTTCCCTGCAGCTAGAGCTGGGATGAACTTAACCCGCTGACAATAGTCTCTCCTTCTGTGCCACTGATGTTACGCCCGGTAGATGGGATGGCTCGTGTTTTCCGACTGTGGCAGCCTAAATGAAGATCGGTTGGAATTGGGAGGCAGGGGGAGAAAGGGTCGCTGTCCCGGTTTCACTGTCTTCCCCGAAGCTGCTCTTGATGCGCTCTTAGTCAAATGCGTGACAGTGCTCAGTGCCTGAGAAAATGAAATAATTCACTTCTTGAAGCTCCTAGCCCTAGCTCTAGGCATCCATGTTGCAGCTCCTGGTCTGCTCCCAAAACTGATCTCCACGTATAGTGGGATCAGTAATCTGTACGGTTTGATTGTGCTGTAGAAGGCTGGTCACACTCCTGCCATGCTAGCTCTGAGTTAAATGGTTTTCAAGGCAACTTTGTGCATCTTTACGCCCTGAACATGCAGCACCTTGCAGGTGTGCTTAACCTGACCATTGAGAGCGAGTCCACTGGCTTCGGCAGAGTACATTCGCTGCGATACGCTTATGCGTGTGCGTAGACACTCGCAAGACTGAGGTTTTAACACGTGCTACCCTCATGACGTGTTAGGGTGTCTCTGCTGCCTTTGTGAAGCAGGAAACTGTTGAAGGCATTAGACAAGCAACTGCGTGCTTCAACGTGTGTTTAGGTCCCACTGATAACCCTGGGAGCTGAGTGACTGCCGTAAATTGTGCCCCTTTCTAAAGTGCTTTCCTGAGTCAGACTTGCTAGGATAATGTTTTTCAAATGCTGGATGCCTGAAGCGGTTGCTGTTTTGATTGTGAGCGTGAGTTTTTGAGTTCTGGTGCCTCTGAACGCTGTGGGTTGTGAATTGCTGCCGCTTGTACCCAAGCAACCCGGTTCTCTGGTGCCAAAACCTGTTACGGGCAGCGCAGCCTTGGGAACGGCTTCCGAAAGAAAGCTGCTGCCTTGTGGAGAAGAGAGAGGAGCACCGGCAGGATTACTGCAGGATTGTTTCTTGGCTGTGAGCTAAAGCTGTCTCCTTCCCAGCTCTTGGAAGTGTCTTGTGTGTTAGCGCGGGTCCTACCCACGCAATGCGTCTCGAAACCTAACATAAAATAGCTGGTGTCCGTGTGACCAGACTGCTGGTTACTGTGTCACTAGCACAGCGGGCGCTGTGCAGATGTTGTAATTACGGTCTTTGCTGGTAGTCATCCTACATTTAAATTTGGCCATGGTAGTTTTCCCTCCTCTTTGTAGGCAAATTCGGAGTTCCTCGTTCAGCCGTGCGCTAGGCAGAGCCACGCTCGCGGCAGGGGTGCTGGCAGGAGAACCTCAGGAAGCAGCTGCCGGACAGGTAGCACGTACTTTTTAGACGATAGGGCGAAGTGCCTTTTCTTTTTTTGCGAGCATTAGGTGTGTTGAGAGGGTTCCTCAGGAAGGTGTTTACTTGGTGTTCTGCTAAGGTCTGTGGCAATCCAAACTCGTTGGTTATTGTGGGCAAGCCACATGCCTTCTACCTGCCCTATACTGTGCTCTGAATGGGCTTTTTTGTTTCAAACATAGCTGTTTAAAAGGTACTATGGATGCAAATTAGGATAACCATTTTAGATTTCGTTAGTTTCATTATTATGATTTAGAAGATCAGTCAGTCAGAAACGCTTACCAGTGTCCTCGGCGCCCGCGTGCTGGTAGCCAGAGGGAGTGAGCGACGGAGGTGGCCTAGCGCTCTGATGAGTGCCAAGAATGACTTTCACGTCGATGGGTTGGCATGTAATGTTGCGTTCAGCTTAAGGCATCCGTTGCACCCTTCTTGACGGTGTTTTCACTTCGTTTTGGGAGTGGGAAAATGCTTCTCTGTTTCTCGGACGGCAGCACTTGAAATTTTATGAGTATTAGAAGTTGTGGAATCATCCTTATCCCACCAGATACTCTGAAGACATTTGTTTGGCTGTGTCCGAGCGAGTGTGCCTGCCGCTGGCATGGTACATACGTGTCCTTTGACGCTCTGTAGTAGTTTCCACGGAGCGTACTAAAGCTTGCATTGCTCACAGCTCTAGCCCTTCTAGGCTGATGCAATCAACATGTCACTCTGCAGTAGTTGTTCTTTAGGGCTGCTTAGAATTTTACGAGGCTTTAGTTTTCTAGCGATGTATAAAATTGTACTGGGTGGAAATAGATGAATCATCTTGTTTTTTAGAATAGCTTGGGGGTTGTTAACTGAAGAACTGATTTAATAAAACCAGGAGTCCTGAAATGTGCTGTCTTATTTAAAAAAAAAAGAGTGCTTCTACAACCCCTCCATTCTTAAAAACACTTAAGAATTTTTTTTTTAAAAAAAGGGCCCCCCGAATACTTGTCTCATTTTTCCCTCAATTTAAGGGTGTAGAAGGTTATATTGACCTCCCAGTTACTTCCTAAACCAAAATTAATTGGGAAAAGATGCCCTATAGTTCTTCCAGTATTTTATCCAAGTGTCAGGTAACATAGCAGAAACAGTTAAAGAACCACAGACGCCACATGGAAAATGTGAAAACCAACCTGTTCAGAAACTACTCTCCCTATATTCCATGCTATACTTCCAGGCCTCTTCCATTTGAAACATATGAGGCATAGCAGTTTTAGTGGTGTGTTTTTTTTTTTTTTTTTTTTTTTTTTTTTTTTTTTTTGTGAAAGTCTGAATTTTTCTCCAAAGAGCACTTTCAAAAAAGTGTCAGCAGATCTTTAATGACTGATTACTTATTTCCAAAGGCTCTGGACGCCCACTCGGCTCATTAATTTGGTCGTCAGCTTTTGTTGTATCGACCAGCTCAGTTATATTCAGTAATATCGTTTGGGTTCATTGGGTCATTGTCTGGCCAGGTTTATTTTAATTTTTATTATTATAAATCATATATCTTATAACATATTTTTATTATTACTTTATTAGGTATAAGTTCTGTCTTTCGTTGTCTGCATGTAGTCACTGGGTTGGGGCCAGAGAGCTGTAGTTAGCTCCTCTAGTTATTATTTCTCCATAACATTTGCCAGCTGACTCTTCACCCACGGAGAGGTTTCAAAGTGTGAAAATTTCAATAACTACCATACCTCTGTGATTTGGGACACAAAGTCATCCTTTTAATTCACTCCTTGAGAGATAGTGCTCTGCTTAGCAAGTGGGTATCACCTGTGCAATGACAAAGTGTTAATACTTTCTGAGTTTAGGTGAGAAATGAACCAAGAAGTTCAATACTCACATTGGCTTCCTGTTGTTTTTTGAGCTGTTAGGGTGCAGTTGGCTCATATTTTCAGTCCTTTTTCTGGCAAAGAGAGAACTAATTTACTCTTAAAATACATAAAGCTGAAATTTTCATGTAAGTTACCTACGAGATCTAAGGCTTTAAGAAAATATACTGAATACCATGGGAATTGCGATAAAATCAAGAGCGCTGGCGAGGGAAACTTTTCCTTCTTTGAAAGATGAAGCTCCTCTCATCAGCTGTTTTGTTTCTTGGATGGTGCTCAAGTTGGAGAGGGACAGTAACTCAGTTACTTTAAAAACAGGCTAAATTCACTCATGAGTTAATAACCATTTGCATTTTAAGGCACTGGCATGTGAAGTCTTTTTTTTTTTTTTTTTTAGTACCTACCTACTTCACTTTCCTGTGATATTTGGACTTAAGGGCTTTTAAGGGGTGGTGTTCTGTCAAAAGGATTCTCTGCCACTCATTCAGTTGAAGTGCATTGTAATGCCTCATAAAATAGACTATGCAAATCTCCAGGATGTTCCCAGAACAGCTGTCCCGAAGGCATGCTGTAAATACACCTTTATTGCCAGCTGACGTGGAGCAGCATTGATGCCCAAGGGTTACACTTAATAGATCATGCAGATGATCTTTACAGTATTACGCAACAGACACACTCGAAAAACTTTTCCCAAGGACGTGTGAAAATTGCCAGTGGGGTGTCAGTTTTGTGGGCAAAACAGGCAGTAAGCAATGCATTTCCAGCGAGAACGCGCGCTGTAAGGTCCTGCCCGGTGCAGCGTCGGGGTACCTGTGGGCGACTGCTGCGCGGGGCCGGCAGCCGAAGGCAGCGCTGCTGCCCCCCGCCAGACCGCCAGCGCGACCTACACCTACGCCGGCGGCCGTCAGTCAACCTGCTGCTTTCCTCTGCAAGGGTATTGGCCTGCCGTTGTTACTCCACTCTAAGGGGCGTGCTGTCATTTCGATTCGAATAGTCTTTATTCTAGCCACCCAAATATCCTTTGGTATCGAAGGACGTCAGATTTAGCACACCTCTTTCCTTTGGGTTTAATTTTTCTCGGGGAAAAATATTTTCATGCTGTACAAAAGGCAGATACAATAAACTCATTTTTGATGCAGAATTTGGATTGGGAGCAGCAGAAAGATCAATGTTTCTCTGAAGGGACGTCAATAGACTCCTTTAGGTTTTCATAGCTCAGAATGGATGTTTGTGGTGTGCTACAGAGAATCCTAAATGTACCGTAGCTCTTCTATACTTAAAAATGCATTGACTGCGTTTTAATTTTTTAAGAGGCTATTTGTATAACGCGTCAAGCAGGACATATAATTTTTTAAAAATAACTGCTTTAATTCCCCGGCAACTGTCAGACAAGATGACTCACTGCAGTATAAAAATTCACCACAGCACATCACAGGTTTGACACAAACTCTTAATCCATGTAAAATTATGCATGTATATTCCCCTACCTTCCCTGGTGGGTGAGCTTCATTTTTCCCAGCTCCTGACAATCCCATTCTGCCTTCTCTCCTCCCCCGCCTCCTTTTCTTCCCTTTCTTCTTGAGAACCTCCTTGCAGTCAGTAGCCCCAGCTGCCGGGTCTGGATGCAGCACTCTTTTCCTGGCTTGGTATGAGCCTTTCCCAATGGTAAACAACAGCCCCTGATTCTCCCCTTGACTGTGGTGGTGTGGAGGGCGTTTCCAAAACATGATTGCTCTCTGCAGGGTTATTTCTCCTCTTTCCTTGTCTTACTAGGGTAAGCATACACTAAAAAAATGGAACTGGTTTCATTTAACTCCACTTGGTGGAATGCATCAGGGAATTGCTCTCTTTAGGCCTGTGTAAATCAGTCAGGTTCTTTTTCAGTAATCTTAGCTAGGGCTTCTAATTGCTAGCCAGTATTATTTATCGCTAGGATTAAGTATGTCTTTAAAACGTGTATAGAACGTATTAGGGACATCATGATCTTCTGCAATAAAAAAGCAAATACAGGAATAGGAATACGCAAATCAATTCAGCTTTGCGACAGATGCCGGGAGGAGCATGGCCACGGCTTTGGCTGGAGCCTCTGGCCACAGAAGAGGAGGCTCCTGCTCTAAAGCCCTGTGGAGTCCTACCAGAGCAGCCTGCGCGTGGCTCCCAGGGGAAGGGCAAAGGCATGCCTTGGTGCTCCTTGTAGTCCCTTTTCTGAGAAGTCAGTTGGTGGTTCTTGGCAGTTTGATAGGCATAGTCTATTTGACACATAACCTGCAGTGCTTAGAGCAGCGTTAAGTGCTGGGGTGTGGATAATTGTCACATTATTTTACAGCAGATGTTAACATTGAAAAGTATGTGATGTCTGGTCTCAATGACCTCTTTTTAAAGAGTATCGTGTTAAATGGTTGGATGACTAGAGAAAGAATTTTTACAAAGTATGTTGATAACTTGGAAGAGAAGGAGGTGTTTCCCATGACTTTTGAAGGGGCTGTTTGATTTCCTAAGACTGAACTGGTCCATTAATAAGCCATCTTTTAGGATGCTTGAGGTGCTGTTTGCTTTTATGTGTACGGCTGNTATAGCAAAAAATAAAAATTCCTTTTTTTTTTTTTTTTTTTTTTTTGAGGGGGATACTCTTAGTTATATTAACTCATATTTTTCATTGTTATAATTGCAAGGAGAACAA
Organism: Scopus umbretta; assembly: GCA_013400535.1. Lineage (NCBI taxonomy): Eukaryota > Metazoa > Chordata > Aves > Pelecaniformes > Scopidae > Scopus > Scopus umbretta. The sequence continues at coordinate 32,965 of VZTL01007307.1, forward strand.
GCAAAATCTAGAGTTTTGCTTGCCATGCCTCTCTAATCCTTGTTGAAAGAAATGTTATTCAAATAACGGGATAATATTTTTGATGAATACCTGAACAAATAAAATGATGGCATTATGGTGACATTTGAACAATTCAACTTTGGTAAAGAATCTTAAAATGGAAATTGCATTTCAAATGCTAGACTTCTTTAACAGATGCCTGAGGATGAACAAACGACAGTTATCTAGTGAAACAGCAAAATGCAGAAACATCCCTATTCTTTCCTGAATGATGACAATGGCAAACCCCTCTGCTGAATTCACTGGAAGAGCCCAGTCTCATTGGCCCTGTTTTTAGCCTAAAAAAAAAAAAATGAATAAATTGTTTAGAAGATGGTGGAAGTTTTTCTAAGTGTTATGAAGTGAGGGTTAACTATTTTTAGGAGAAACAGAAGAAATACTGTTGGACTGTGGAGTGATTTTTACTTCTAGGAGGGAAAATAACAGATTGGCAATACTTTTAATTGGCTCTACTTTTAATCAGCTCCATGTTGTAATGGAGAAAGTTGGTTTGTTGTGTTGAGCAACAAGAATGGGCCTAGCAGGAATTAAATTTAATGTTTTTTTTTTATGATGGTGAAAGAAAAGTCTTTCATTTTATGTTTATGAATTTTAAAAATTCATAAAGCATTTGACACATTCCAGTTGCAAGGTTTAATCTTTCTCTCTTACAAACTCTTGCTTTAGTCACACGAGTATCCATACCACAGACTCAGGAGAATTTGACAGAACAGTTCAGAAGAGATCTTGAAGAGTAACCAAGAGTAGAGACATGGACATCGGGGATTAAAGCAGTCCTAATAAATGTTGTTAATGAGGAGAAAGTTGGGGAGTTTGTTTTGATTATTTGACAAACCGTGTGTCGGTGAAGGAGGAATACTTTCTCATAGCGCAAAGTTAGTGCAACAATAGCAGTCAAAAACACAAGAAGATCCAACTCCTAGGAATGGAAATTAAACAAATTCAGGTTGGAGGTAAGACAGAAAATACTAATAAGGCTAGATAAACACTGAAACACTTGCACAGAGAAGACGACTCAACAGCTTTCTGAAAAAAATCTACCCGCTAGTAGACTTGATGGAAGGCTCCTTTGTAAGAAATACTGAATGTAAGAAGTTTGTGTATGTAGATAGATACATAAACCACTGAATCCACCCTGACCAGAAATATGCTGGTTTAAGTGCAATAAGTACTTCTGCAGTGGCATTTTATAAATGTTTTAGTCCAGAATTATGATATATATTTTCCTGGTGATGTCAAAAAAACACTGCAGCAGTTGAGAATTTCGGGTTTAGTACGTTTTCAGTAGTTTACTAGTGATGACTTGACATTTACTTGCAGTAGTAATGTGTTTTAAATCAATATTGAACACTGTAAGGATGTGCATACATTACAGTTTGAGAGGATATCAGATGCAGCCACGCTGATAATACTTGCTTAAATATTGACTACTCATACATTTACCTGTAGCTCAGGGGACTTCTGTATGAGCATGTGGTGGCAGAACAATAACATTTTTAAAAGCTCCCTTAAAATTTATTATATGTAGCTTTATCACTGGCTTTTACATAAAGGTATTGTGCTTTTTAATCATTTGGATAAAGAATAGGAAAGCACTCGCCTCCTCTGAAGGTTAGTCCTTCCTGCATCCTATTCCCTGATACTTCAGGGGGGTGAGGTCTGTACTCGACAATGAAATGAGTTGCAGTAAGACAGCTAGTGTATAATTTTCCTGCTTTAGTTGTAGATTTCCTTTTAGCTTTCATACAGTAGATATATACCGTAGTGTATATTTTTAGTTACAGATCTGTGAACATTGTTTCTTTTCTTCCCCTTTAGTGTTTCTTGAAGTCTTTATCATTACTTGTAATTCCGTATTAATACACCTTGAATCCATGCTTGTTCGGCATACTGAGTTGCAGCTAATGAGAAGCCCCTTCCTACGTCGAAGGCAAACCCAGTTCTCATTGGAAGGTTTCGTCAGGACGGCTGGTTTTTGCTCTGATGTCTTTGCTTTTGCCTCACTGGCCAGCCGTGGTAACTTGGATTTGCTCTCTGCGTTGTGGTGATAGGTGAAGGGTATAGGAGCAGTACAAGTGTCTCTGTGCCTTTCGTGCTGCCATCGGAAGGTCTGTGAAAACTGTTTTGTTTGTAGGGAGTTTCACAAAGCTGGTATCTTTGACCTTCAGAGGACATCACGTCTAGAGCACAGTGAAACGTGGAGAGAACATATTCCTTTGTTTGCAGTGGGAGAAGTAAGATATTGCCTTTTGCTTAGCCCAGACACTTTTTCTTCTTAAGCGCAATGATGCCTTGGCTGGTATAGTCTGCTGATGGTACCTCTGAGGAAGGCTAGGGCTCCTGGCAAGTCCGATATTCCTTCTTCAGCGTTGAAGGTCAGCCTCCTATCGGTTTTTTGTTCCACAAAGGATGCTGTGCGGCCGAGGGAGGTGACTGGGGTCACCTTGTGGAAAAGTGAAGAAGCTGGGGGGGGGCGCCTTGAGCCAGAAATAGGCACAGTGGTATTCAATTTCATCTTTGACTGCTGGACGTTTTAGAGATATTCGGTAACTTCTGGTAACCTAGTCCGTAACAGTTTTGCCCCCACACTTGTGGAACAAAAGGTACAGGAAGCCGGGGCTCTTTCCCATCAGTGCCAGTTTCTCTGTCCTTCTGGGAGGAATCTAGGCTGGTTCATGTGCCAGCTCTTTGTAGTGTTCAAGAAATGCGCTGGGCTCTTTTCTGTCCCGAAGATCATGCAAAGACCACAGCATCTGTGAAGCTTAAGGAATTTCAATCTGAAGTCCTCTTGTATAATGCTGTTTGTCATTCCTAGGTGGTGGTCTGGCTTTGGCTGACCTGCAGAATACTTGTCTGTGTATCTTGATAGGAGAATATCACCTGCAGTGTTAGGTCTATTGCACATCATTCAAAATGCCAAATTGTATATATATATGTTGCTTCAGATGCACTTTCACTGTTCATGATTGTAATTGGTTACTTATGGTAAGTAATAAATGTAGTTTCAGATCTAACTTCCTTTATGAGCCATTCTGCTTCAGTATATACTAGAAATAACTCCAGGCCTCGCATGCCAACTTGTTCCTCTGTACTTTTTTAGGACTGAAGCAAATAGAGTGTCTGGGGCTATGTTAGACCAAAACTGGGAAGAAAGAAGCCAACTCTTCTTTAGAGGTGGCTTTTTTAACATGAGCTTCGTGATATGAATTTTATGCAGTCTTTTTACTTCTGTCATAAATCTGCTCTAACTCAGGTGCCCAAAGAAGCCTCCCCGACTTCTTCCTAGGTACAAGGTGGTTTGCTAGTGGGGACCTTTTGAAAAGTAATAGTTTGAAAATGGTAGCTGATAAATGCTACCTCAATGTCTTACTTAAGCGATAATGAAACACGTTACGTATGTTTTTTCATCAGAAATTGCTCACATGGTACGTTAGGGTTAGAAGAGAGAGAATAAAGCATCTAAGTAACCATATCCTTCAGAAATACTGTGGCATCTGTTTTTCTCCAGGCTCCTTTTGGAAATATTGTATGTACGACTGTTGTCACGGACTGGGTCACCCCCCTCATCGGTTTCTGCATTCCACCCCAGAGCCCAGCACGGACGATAAAGCAGTCACACCTCCCAGAGCTGGGCTCCTATCAGTGTACAGTAGGAATTACAATAAAATTACAATAGGAATTACAGTCAAGGGGGTGACTGAAGTCTCCCAAATAGAAGTATGGTAGTACTCTCAATGTAAAAGCTGAAAACTTCATCTCCAAGGGCTTAAATAAGGAGGGAGTATACATTTTGCCAAAATATGTTCTTGTAGTTATTTTTTCGCTCAGAATGAAGTCCAGTTCACCTAAAAATAAATGGCAAAAACTGTGTTGGCATCAGGACTGCACTACTGGGTGTATTTCCGCTTAAAGCTAGTCTGTGAATAGTCAGAAACAATCTGCGGTATTTAAGGATCTATGCCGGGGTGTATGGTAGAAAGAAACAGATACTCTTCTCTTTCTGTCTAGTCACTGCTGCTATGAAAAGAACATTTTGCATTTCAGACAGAGCCTTTACATATATGGAGCAGCAGGCCAAGATGTACTCCCAGTGGTAAGGTGCGAACCCAGTTCAGGACTGGGAAACCAGTCCATCTGTAGAGAAGTTGTTACCAGTTTGCTGGAAACAACTAGTGATCACAAAAGCTCTGTAGCATTTCTGGTCCTTTGTGAAAGGTAACACATGGTCGGTATCACCTCTTCCTATGCAACAGAGAAGGAGAAGGCCAGCATGTGTTCCTTTTGCTTTCATTTTTTCCTTCTCCTCACCCCTCTCTCTGTTTTTTTTCCTACTGTTGCACTGTATACCCTGACCTTCGGGGCTTCTCTCCAGAGGCATCTGGCCCTGGTATGGCAGGTCAGGGTCAGTCCGCCATCCTGCCCCACGTATTTCTGTTCCCTGGTCACCTCTCTCTCCACCAGTCCTCTTAAACAGCAGGCTTGAGTGCGGGATCACAGTGCAGATAATTCCTGTGGTGCCTCCTTTTACAATAGTGCCTTTTTTTCACATGTGAAAGAGTGCACATGAGACATGTCGGGACCAACATGCTGAAAATGGAAATCTTTTCTTCTTAAGTTGTTTTAAACCAAATTCCTGTTTTGGAGTAACTAACTTGTTAACTACTGAAATGCAGACTGTAGAGACGCTAGCTGAGGTATATGTGTTTTGCTAATCGTGCTTGATGTTTGCTTTTTTGGTTATTGCTTTTTATTTTTACTTTATCATGTTGGCTCAGAGCTAGATTAGGATATTCTCTATGCTGTGTGAGGCATTTATGGAGAAACGTGCATCTTAAATTTCTTGAAATATGATCTGGAGATAAGTCATGATATTTTATCTTCCATTTAAAAAAAGCATTTCTCTTAATAATAGCCCCCTTCAGTGTGTTTTTTGTTGGTTTGTTGTTTGTTTTTTTTTTTTTTAATTTGCATGAAACCCACACTAAACAAAAATAGAGCTTATAGAGCCTAAGATTGTGAAGGAACTACTTGCGAAGAGCCGGCAGTGCTGTCTACATGATGAAAGCCATTTACGTTGTTCAGGCATAAAGCATGGATTAGAAACTGCATCTTCAAATCATCTTTGCATATTTATGAGTACACCTGTTATACGAGCAGTGGAAAGTGCCGAGATTCATCCTGCCCTGTGCCACGGTTAGCAGGGTGAAGGAAAACAGGATCATTTGTCAGTTTAAGTCTGTTAAATCCGAAGCGGAGCCTTATCTGCCTAACAGCCTCATACTAGCGAAAGACGCTGTTTGTGTGGAGCAGGGCTGTGTCCATGTGACTGTCAGTGGCTGAATTACTGCGCGCGGTTCTATATAAAGATTCCTGCTCCCCCCTGCCCCTCCCCAGCGCTGTCATTTGGCGCAATGTGCAGCATGCAGCACGGCGATCAAACATCCCCCAAGCACCGAAGTGTGTCGCCTTTCACGCTTGTAGATGGAAAAGAAGAAACAAATACAGGGCCTTCGTCGTGGCTTTTCTTAACTTCGTAGCTCTGTTGGGTTCAGCGCCAGCTGAGGCCGAGTCATGTTACTTGCACGTATTCCAGGCACGGCCTATATTCGGGGGAAGAGTTGGGGGGTTGTATGTTCGCTGTATCCTGCACCCCTGCTCAGTGTTGAGCGTTATGCTCAGTTTAGACTTTGGTGTTAATTTGAGTACCCGCAAAATACAACCCCCTGGGGAGCCCAGCTTGCAACAGCAGTACTGAGGGCGCTACACGATGCGGGGTGAAGCTGGCTTTTGAAAGCCCTGTCTAATGTCCCTGCTGCCATGCTACTGTTCGCAGGTGGGTCACGATGCCAGCGATGCCTGGGTTTACAAACAAAAAGACAAACCCAAAAGAAACAAGAAGAGGAGGAAAACCTTGTGGGTTTCTTTTGTTTTTTTCTCTTCTTTTTTTTCCCCCTGAGGAAATTTATTTTTGTAGCTTTTTAAAGTTGGATCAATTCAGCAATTTGCTACACAGTGCAGCTTCATAAACAGCTGCACCCTACTGAGAACAGGGATCCGAACAGTGTGGATGGAGGAAAAGATGCATTGGGAAGGGCTGTGTACATGGAAACATCTTAAGCTAGTTTTGCTGCTGAATAAAGTATTTTATATAACTACATTGTCTGAATATAAAGAAAAACTTTTTTTACTGTGAGGCACTGTCACAGGTTGCCCAGGGAGGTTGTGGACTCTATATGTTTGGAGATACTCAAAAGCTGTCTGGACATGGTTCTGGGCAACCTGTTCTAGGTGGCCCTGCTTGAGAAGGGGGGTTGGACAAGATGTCTTCTAGTGGCTCCTTCCAGCCTCAACCCATTCTGTGATACACCCTTAACTTTCCACCCTTTCACTGGTATGTAACTGGGCGCTTCCCAGCACATTTCTCCTGGATTTCACACTGTATTTGGTTCTTGGAATGACATGCTCAGCCTCTCCTGCCGTATGTTCATACCTGCTATCGGTGGCTCCCCCGCTGAGACCTTCTGTAACACCAAGTTTTTAAATTTCGGTTGTAATTATGCCACGTGCACATTCATGGTAGTCAGCAAAAATATGCAACACGGGAGGTGAAGCACGATGCATTAAACAGATATTTGATTTTGAAACCATTTTAGTTAAAATGTTACTGGTTTTTGTATGCAAAACTTTATAATGGCAGTAAATTTACATCTTATGTAAATGATCTAGAATTCAACCGTGGGTAAGATTGCTTGTGATGATTTTAATACTGTCATTATGATCATCACTCAAATGTATGACTGTCAATTAAACAATTCCTAGGTTTTTTTTTCCTGTATCATAGAAGTATATGCATGTTTACATCTGTTGAAAAGTAATTCCTTTGGTTCTGTCAGGAGCAGGGAAATGAACAGAACTGAATGGCTTTGAAAATCAGTTTGTTTGATTACTTATTAACATCAATTTTAGATGTGAAACTATCTTGAATGTTGATGAGATCTTTTATTATTTTTATTGAAACCTATTTCGAGAGTTGCATGCAGCTGTAATCATGCACTTAAATATCGCATTTTTTTTTCAAAGTTTCATGTCAGTAATACAATAATAAATCCTCATGACTGAGATAGAAAGCAGTCACCAGATACCTTGGCACGTTACCCACAGTAAGGTCTTCCTATGAAAGCTGGCTCATGGCTGTGGTCCTCAGTTGAATGTTTGGTCTCATGCTATTAATTTTTTCCTAGCTACCAGGCTTTCTCTTCCTCTCTAGAAAAAGGGGAGTCCAAAGAGCTGGACCGTATTTTTTTGGGTATGAACACAGCTTTTAAATATGGAAGTTCTTCCATATCCACATCATTTCCTGACTATTCAGTGAGCAGCTGGACATAGCTTTTGCAAGAGAAAGTTATGTAGAGTATGGTCCCAATACAGCAAAGTATTTTAAGCATGTGCTTCAATCTCATCAATACTGCCAGTTTAAGTTAAACCAAACTGTCACACATGGAGTGAGTATATCTGTCTCCTGCACGGAAAACCCAAGTCTTTGGCATCGTTGCTGCTTACATAAAAAAAAGAGAGTCAGTATTAATCAAGGGATCAACAGTCTTTGTTTCGGATTACTATGTGAAAGGTTAGGGATCTTAAAAGCATTATTTTTTTTAAATGATGCTCCACTATGTATTTAACATTGTCAGGTCCTTAGATGAAGAACAACAGAACTGCCCATATAATTTTGTGTGCTTTCTCTGTGCTTTATTGAATTTGTAGGTTTAAAAGATTTTGTGTGATGGCATTCTTCATTTCTACAGTATGAGGTTGGAGGTCCTCAAACTTAGCTTGCTTCTGTAACCGCAGCCTCAGAAGCAGAATTGTATCACCCACGTTCTGTCTGAAGAAGTGTCTTTGGTTGCCTCCAGGGTAAAGACAGTGGTTGCAGGTGTGCGGATGGCAATGCTGGATTCCAAGACCTGAAATCAGGCTGACACAAGTCAGTCAGAATCCTGTACTGCAGGCTGCAGTGGTGACCCCAGTTCCCAGATGGGCAGGAGAGGAAAGTGTGAAGTCTTGTGATACTTGAAAATCTGCTTTAAAAATCAGGCTAACCAGATAACAATCGACTTCTATTTCCATGAGATAGTGCATGTCAGCAGGAAGAATGTAATATAATAAATGTTTTGGTGAAGGATGTGTTCAAATGCTTGCGGTGAGTTGTCAGAAGCCACGTGTCATGGAGGGGGGCCTCCTGTCTGCAGCCACACGAGTGCAGTCACCTTAAAGGCCCAAGGCAGGTCCTTGTGTTCCATATACCTGGTGCTTTTGAGTGACAGCGAGGAAATGAAGGATTACGGCAATTGCCTTTCCTCCTAAATACAAGGAGATCTAGGCACCCATTTTCTGGAAAACATTTTGAGTCTGTTTCTCTTTACCTTTTGCTGCAAGGCAGGAAGAGGGAAGAAGCAAGGAAGAAAAAGCAAGGCTGAAGCTGTTCTTTTTTTTTTTTTCTAGTATTTTTCTAGTATACTCAGGCATATGGAAAATCTAGATCCAACTGGATAGTTTTCTGAAGATCGTATTCAAGCCATTATTTTATGGGGAAAAGAGGCAGTTGAGGGATGGGTGAGAAGACTTTTCTTTTTTCTGGATTTTCAAAATGTCAAAAAAAGAGTGGGAGAGGCCAAGTGATAGGTATCTCTTTCCTTTGACACTGTATGGCAAAGGCATAAATTGTATCAGTTTTAGGAATTTGGTAGTGTATTACTGTGATCAAGACATGAAATAAAAGATTCTATTTGGGATCATGGAATACGATTATGACTTGTTTTGCATTTTTATTTTCATCTTCCTTTTGCCATCCATCATGATGTTTTCCTCAGTGTACCTGTGGTCTACTGAGCTTGGTCTGAAGGATCGCTGTTTTCCTGCTGAGTTGGTTTTGCTTCATTAAGCTGTATGAAAACATAGTGGCTGCAAGGAGCTTGGTCCTCTTGTAATATCTCACATTTATGACGGTTTAGTCCTCTGTTACTGTGTTTGATAAGATCTGGATAAAGAAAGAAGCTATTTGTTTGTTTGTGCAGTAAAAGGAATGGTCTATAAAGCCTAGTACCTGCTGCTGTGGGGTGAGGAGGGTTAGAAGTTACTCTGTCACTGTGATGGAATAACTAAAATCTAGGCATAAAAATGTATTTGGACAAGGACTGTGTATTCCATTAAAGGCTAAATGTGACACATTAGAGAAGGTAAGAATTTGGCTGTGGAAACATCTCTTGAGGCAATGATTTTTTTTCGATTATATTTAAGGAAATAGCCTTTTAAATTGTAAAAATCAGTACACAGACGTCACTGTTTTTACATGCTCTGTATGTGTGCACGTAAGCATATTTAAAGATGTAAAGGAATACACACACAGAGAAGATGGGGAAGGAACCTCTCACACTGACTCCTCAGATGAACAGATCTTCCCACATAAGGGAATGTTACGGGGAGCGGCAGCTCCCTTAGGGGTAGGCATGCGCAGGTTACCCCTGCTCTGAGTCATGGATTTTTCCTCAGCGTTGTGGCTCAGATGTGCAAACCCCTTCCCCACCACACTCCCAATTCCTTAAATAGCAGCTGAGGTCAAGAAGGGCAAGGGATAGATCCCTGTCACTAGGAGGCCTTCTAGATCACACCAGGGTATGTGGGGTTTCTTCGTGCTCAGTCTCAACTGTCTGGTACAAGAAGATAATGTTAATCCTATTTTATTTATCGCTTCTCAGTAGTGTTTTGGCTTTTATACTGACTCACACCCTTTCTAATGAGTCACCAATGCTTTTGTTGTGAAACGGACTTAACAAATATCTTTATTCCAGTTAGTTTTGTGATGTGTATGTTTCTCCTTGGTCACATGAAATGAATTACACGCTGCTGTTGCTTACAACGATGTCTTTTGGCTTGGAACAATTAACCATAATAACCCTTGGTACCTCAAAATACACAGCGAATAAAGTAAAACTCTATTGTGTATATCTTGAGGCTTATTTTAACACATTGCGCCTTTCCAATTGCAGTATCTGGTGATCTCCACAGGGGCATTTTGTTACAAAATGCTCTGGCTCCCACTGAACCAAATTTAAAACTGGAGCAAATTCAGACCAGTATAATTGGTTGGGAAAATAATGAGAGAGGGAAGATCAGTTTGGCAGACAGGGGCACGGACATACAGAAGGTCTTTGGATGGAAGCAAAAGAGCTTTGAAATCCAGAGCTGGTTCAAAGACTTCTCAGCAGCAGCAGGCAGAATTGAGCCGTAGGAGAGGTGAATTTGCTTCTGATGAAGAGCCCTTCCTCTGTCCTTGCGGCGGTGGCTGTACGTGCATGCTCAAACCTCCCTGTCAGTGACAGAAGCAGTGTTTGCTTCTCAGAGCCTTAGCGTAGGCAGAATAGGCAGCAAAACTGCAGTGGTTTCACCATCTGAAGTAGTGGCTGCACCACCAGCAGTTTAATTTGCCGATGTCCAGGACCGGTTCTCCTGAAATGTCTCTAGGTGAACATGTGCCCTTAAAGTTACATCTCCAACCAACATGTCAGTAAGTGCTCCAGCATATAAATAAGAACATATCAGTAGCTCAAGACATGAGTAGTGATTTTTTTTTTTT
>VZTL01007311.1:3300-19945 GCA_013400535.1 Scopus umbretta
TATGGGGGGGGGGGTGGGATAGCATATAAAGTGGATAGGTTTCTAGTCTGTATGTGTGTTAAAATACCTTTGACAATGCCAGCCATGTGTCATCAGTATACTGAACTATGCTTTTAACATTAGCTGTGAGAAGGATGAGCTCCTCATTATTGGGAAGGGATGGAAGGTGAATTTGGAAAGGAAAAAATGTTCATTTAAAAATGGCACAATCAACCATATCACTGCAGAGGAATTCTCTAACTCTGTCTTTTAGCCATACTCATCCCACAAGCCCAGGCAGCCTTCCCTAGCATTACAGGTGTGAAAAGTCCCCTCTGCTCTTTGTCTAGTTGCCAGAATTTCCAGCTTTTGCCATAGAAATGTTGTAACTGCCAATAGCTGAATATGAAAAAGTACAGAGAAGGCATAAAATTAATGAATATGAAACTGAAGAGCTTCTTTGTACTGTTTGAGTTAATGCTCAAATTATTTTTTAAGAAACTCTTACTTTTTAAAATACAAATGAAACAGCTGTGAGATTTCTAATATGCTATTCCAGAATGTTTCATACGTGAGTTCTTAGGTACACATCAAACGTGAATATGATGACTTTTAACCAATCATAGATACCAATATTAGTAACATAACTGAAATTTGGTGACATAGGTCACATTCAAGAATCCTGGAAATAGGCCAGCCTATTCTCTGATGATATTTTACCTGGGAAAAAAAGAGGTGCTTTGTACAATTTTTTCCAAAAGTAATACGTAAAATACAAATTATGCATGTATTGTTTTCTAGTCCTAGATACATCTCCATAGCCTGAAGAGTTCTCTTACGTGGCCATGAAAGCATTTAAGTTGCAATACACAGTTCCTATAGGGAAGTATTGTGAGACCATAGCTAAGACTCAAAATTAAGTAAGCCTTCATTATTTCTGAGTTGGTATATTTAAAATTAAAGGTACTATTTTTCTTCTTGTGCACATAATTGCCTAACCAGTCAAATAGTTACTTTTGATTTAAGAACTGGATCAGATCTTACATTCAATTTAAATCCAGCTTCTTTAAATTGCTTTATCTTAAATTTCAATCTGAAACTGCCAGTTAGCAGGTCTAGGACTCATTCACACTCACTCTGGATAATATTTTGAGGTGCTAACAGAGGCCCAGACCATTCCTTTCTCATTTTGTTTCAATTTTGACATTTGTTTGTTGGTTACCTTTTGCATTGCGCAGCCTCAGTTCAGAAAGAGACTACAGAAACTGTAGCCACAGCATCCCACCAGGACACAAGTTGTCCCTGTGCAGAACCTGTCCGCAGCCCAAGAAGAGGAAGATGAGGCCAGCAGCAACCTGGATGTAAGTCAAGCGCAAGACAATCATGCCAAACAGAGCAGAAGTAAACCATGTTAATGGAGCACTGTACATATGCCTGCATTGGCACTCCAGTTCGGTAAGTTTGGCGCTGTGGTTTACAAGGGCACATCTTAAGGCTACTTTCCCAGTCTCCGCTGGAGCTTTTCTACAAGTTGGTCCGTGATGTGTGGAAAATGAAACTGTGGATATATCTCTGCCTTATGCATATTCTATATGCATATATATGCATAGAATATGCCTTATGCATATTCTATATCATATAAAATGCGATTTTATGAATCCCAAATTTGACTGATAAGGTTTCAGACTGGCACAACTCCACTAGATAAGCAGCTGTCTGTCCTGCTGTGACTGGGCTAGTGTGTGTCTGGGGGCCACCTGACAGTTATCAAAAGTGAATAGAGTCAAGTTAAAGCTAAGACAGGGGAGCAGATTATCTTGGGAAGGCAAAAGCCAAGGGTGCCTCTGATTTCATAGGCAGACAATGATCAGACATAGGCAGAGCATGATCAGGTTTCTTGTTACAGGATTTCCAAACTCTTTCACAATTGTACCTAAACAAAGCCTAGTCCAAGATCTATTTGAGCCTCACCAGGAAAAGCTGAACCTAGAGAAGCACTATAACAAGGAGCAGGAATCCTACAGAATGAAGCAGAGGGGTGTTCAGGAGTCAAAGAACAAGTAGTGAATCCACTAGAGCCTGCGGGGAATCTAAACAATACTTAGAACATTCTGAGGCCATAGGGAGTTTTTTCAAACTATCTATATTAAAGTAGATTCCTCAGTCCTAAACAGCAGTGGCAACTTTAAATGTCTTTTTCCATCTTTGGCAATTTTTCTTTCCTTTGCGAGCAAGTGGGGAAAAAAAGGACTTGAGGTTCTGTATAAAAGCCTCGAGGTCCACAAAGTGCCATCTCCTGTTATGGCAGTCAGTTAACAAAAATCTACTCGCAAACTGTTGGCAATCCTTTTAAAATATAATTGGTCTTCTTGCACCTATTATGTCAGAAGGCTGGTTTAGTAACTCCCTGCCTTGCTCTTTAGAAACCTTCTTTTAGCTGTCATTTTGCTGGTATCATCTTTTGCAATGAAGATCAAATTTCTCTTATCTATGAGCTTATCTGCTTGCTCATTTGAACAATATCACTCTTTTAGGCACCTTAGCAAGATAGACTCTTCATGAATGTAGTATCCAGACTCCTGACCAGTTTAGTGTCCAGTCTCTGAATGTGGTCTGTGCATGCAATGCTGATCAAATTAATTTTTGAAATAATGGTGACTAGAACATGACACACCAGGGGATGTTTTATTATTTCATATAAAATGAACTTAATATTCCCTTATCTCTGTTAAAATACCTTGCCTCTCAGATAAGGATTGTATTTGTCTTTTTCATGTCTTCATGTCAGCTACATCTCAAAGTTGGGCCATCAACCTAACACATGGGTCATTGTCCCTGGACACCTCCAGCTGATAAACTGCTGACTTAAATGAGAAATTCCTATTAGTCTTTGCATTTTATTGTAGTTCGTCACATTTCTATTACTCCTGACTTAAAAATTGATCTTGTATGATAATCTATTCCTTCTCCTTATGCGATATTTTGCCACTGTACTGAAAATGCCTCCAACTGTGCCATCAAGAGATTTCATTAATATGTTCCTAGTCTTTGTGCCAAGGCCATTCATACTGAGTTCCATAAACAGTCCTGGAGGATGTCTCTCCGTAATCTTCCTTGAACCCTCAGTAATAATAACCCCCCTTAATCTCCTTGCCAAACCCTCTTGTTATTATTGTACCCATTTGTATTCACATATTCAGGTGATTCCCATACTATTTCATATCTTCTTCATTTTAACTGATGAACTGTATGAGAATGCTTTACAGAAGTCACAATAGATTTACTGAATTGTCTTACCCTAAAAAAAGTTCATTGTTGTCAAAAACAATGCCAGATGAATATGTTATCTTTCCCAGACTGCATTTTATCCTATTTTTCATTACCTTTATGCCTTGTACGGTATTTTCCTTTGCAACGTGTTCTAAAGCCTTGTATACTATTGAAGTTTACAAGTGCATCATCATGTGTTTTCTGTATTGTTAAACACAGAAGTAGTGTTTGCTGTACAAGATTGCCCCCATTGTCTTTTGTTGTCTTTGGCAGATAATAATTAATTTCTGATTTGTTAGGATTGCACAGCGATCCATTTTTTTAATGATTAAAGACTGCCCTGCCTACTGTCTTTTTTGGTCTATTTGGCAATTCATACTTCATTGCTGTTTTTTTTGATCTCCAAGACAGAGGAATTTTAGTTGATTATTTTCCTTTTACATTTTTTCTAAGCTTTTGTTTACTCTTAATATATTTTTTCAGGTAGCTGCTCATCCAGTTAGAGTCAGAGCCCTCCTCTAAAAGTGTTTTTCTTTTCTTGGGATTCAAGTTACAGAGGGTTTTTGCATCTCCCACTTACATATTCTCCCAAATTTTGTCAACATTCAGGACTTTGAGCTATTCAGTCCAGCCTACTTCAGAAAATGGTTCTCTTTGTTTTATAAAACTTCTTTTTTCCATATTGCTTTTTGTTTATTTAAAATAATTTCATTTGTATTGATCCAATCTAGCTCATGATCATCAGACACAAAATTATTTTATGCTACTCTTGTTCTTTAGCCAACTGGAGCGAAGACCACAGTCCTTACTCAACAGCACTTTACAGTAAATTCTCAAGCTTTTTCCTTCCCTAAGTGTTCTGGTTTCAGCTTAGTTNGTAAATGAAAAACATTACAACATAAAAATCATGTATTTTTTCTATTAGAACAGCACATCTTTTAGTTCACATGATGGCAACTCTCTTTACCAAGTCTCTGATTTATGGTGATGAAGAGCCTGATTCATTTAATACACAGTCTTTTCTTCCCAATGAAAAATCATTTGTGTCACTTTTTTCAAGAAACATTGTACCTGTTCCAGTGATGCCCACTTTATTCTTTAAGGCTAGAGCCCTATCCCTTCAATAATCCTGGTAATTTCTAATGGGGCAAATTTAAGGCACGATATTCTGAGAAGACGTAACAGAATCTGACCCTAAAAGAAAGGCAGTGAAGGCCATTGAGGGAGGTGAATTTTTATTGTGTTACGAAGGGGTGTGCTAGTAATTGTGGGAAGAAATTCAGGTTAAAATTTTAAAAAAAGAGTATCAGGAAAAAATATACTGAGTCCAAAATACACTACAATCCAGAGACATCTTCCAAAGGGAATCTTGGAAGCAGAAAAGCCTTGTACTTTTAAAAGCAGATTTGAGAACGCAATAGAATAGGTCCTGCATTTTTAAGCTGGCTAGCAGAGATTTTTTCCATCTGTAGCTTCTATGTGTCTGTGTTCCCTACCTCCTCTTTCCCTGACAGATGTTCTACTCCTCATTAAGCAAGGAAGTTACAGCACCCTTTACTGACTGTTTCTCAGTATCCACCCCTAATTTAACCCCAGATTTCAAGTACTGCTGTACTGCTTTGCACCTAGTCCACTGAAATTAATTCCACCTAATTCCTGTCTCTTAGGTACTGTTCCTGTCTGTGGCTCAGCAAAGGAGGGGAAGGAGGAAGAAATGCTACCGACCATTGAGCAGTTCTGTGAAGGAAAAAACTTACTTTTAAGGCACAGCTTGCAACCTGTGGGTAGGACTCAAAACAAAATGTGTTTTATTAATTCTGTTTAATATCACATACTGAAGTTTAAGGGACCAATGGCAGTGATTGATTTTTGTAGAACCAGTTCCCATATCTCCAATTTCTTTATAATCTTTCTGTGTACGCTGTTAGATTTACATGTATTCCCCCTCAAACATTAGGCTGGAGTCATTCTTCGTCTTTCAGGGTTAACTAATCCATTATTAGATGGACCCATGCAGATCCATATGAAAAGTTTGCTTTTAAAGCCAAGCTTTCTTACATCAGCTTTTGACATTTTATTCACTTGGACAAGCTGATTAATGGTGTCAGCATTGTACATTTGCTTTGCAATGAATACTAAGCAGATGTTATACTGGCTTGTTGCCCCACACTGAGCATGAAGAGGTAAATCCTGCGAGACCTTGCTTTTGTTAGTAGGTCAGTTACCAAAAAGTGTCTTAGTCTGTTTTATACGTAAATATCATATTGATTAATCTCAGATATTTTGATTCAGGTCTTCTGGGAGGGGCTTTATATTACAAGTCCAGGGCCAAAGCCTGATGTGTCAGACTAGGCAAAGTGTCTGCTGACTGTAAGGGCAATTTTTTTCTGTG
This sequence comes from Scopus umbretta, assembly GCA_013400535.1. Lineage (NCBI taxonomy): Eukaryota > Metazoa > Chordata > Aves > Pelecaniformes > Scopidae > Scopus > Scopus umbretta. The sequence goes on from VZTL01007311.1 coordinate 8,942, forward strand.
ACGGTTTCTGGGTTGAACCAGTTGTGAGTTGCTCTCATTATACCTTGCATTTTCTCTCTCAGCAGGCATGCAGGTAAGGTCTGTAGGGAGAGGTAATGTCTTTTCATCAAGTCAATGGGATGTAACAAAAGAATGTTTCAGGCACACAAGTCCCTCTTTAGGTCTGACATAGAAACCACAAACTCCAAGCTCAATACAGAGTGAGAAGGGAACAGTTCTTCCAAAAAATCCAGGTAAGCACCCCTAGGATAAAACGAAATGTCAGCAAGAGAAGAGATGATAAGCCATACATAAGCATTTTCCTTCTACATGGGCTAAACTTCAGAGATGAACCCACTGAAGTAGAACTACATCTGCTTGGCAGAAGAGAATGAAGCGCATTGATACAGATTTCAGAAATGGGCCTGTGCCACAAAGTTCGAGTCAGTTCTGAAGTTTTCCAAGGTTCAGGAAGTCTTCAGAACCAGGGCTCTTGGGTCCTTGTCACATAATTTACAAAATGGAGGCTGTAAATCTACATAATCTGTTGTCCTGGGATAAAGATTTTGAATATGCCACTCTCCCAGACAGAAATGGAATTATTATCTCCCTACCTTCTGAAAATCCAATGGAATTATGCATTTTATTTAATTTACTAAAGTATTAAATTTTTATATATATATGTTCAATTATTAATTGTAATAGTAATAGTAGTTCGTTAATGCCCATGTGGGGTGTGGTTTTTTTTCCCCAAAATTCTTTCTCCATTCTAGCCAAAAAGAAGAAGAAAAAAAAAAAAGAAAATCTACACATTAACCCCATAAAGGTAAAACTTAATTTATTTCAGTGGATGCAAGATACAAATATTCACAATGCTCTCAGGTCTTACAGCTATCTCTCTAAGGCTCAGGGACTAGCTCCCAACTGAATCTCTATTAATGCTCAGTATTCACCCTTCAAATGAGATTTTATAAAATAATTGTGAGTATTTATGATATTTAAATACCAGAAGTATGATATTATAATTTTTATGGCATAAAGTGTTTGAATGTAAGCTACTTCAGCTAGAATGGCACAATTATATTGACACAATTCTGCTGGTCAGAAAAAACTCTTGCTTTATAACTGGTCATGTCCCACGCATTCCTGGGAGCTTGGTTATTTAGCTTAAGCTGAAAAGAATGGATTCAGCTCTGGAGGTCCATAGTTCAGTCTCTGCTTTTGGAAGGGTATGCCTAATATTTAATTCAATATTTCATTCACCTCTCTAAAAAGACAAACATAAAATGACAAAGACATATAAATATAAGCAGGCCGTCTTCTGTATTAAGCATATTTTCCTGATAATTACATGTAGGTTTTTTATATTTCTTGCCCTAAGCATAGATATCCTCGTTTTCATTAAAATAAGTCCTTCTCTAACTTAACAACAAATGCATTTTAAGCCTGTTCGTTTAAACTATTGAGAGTTTATATGCACTAAAAGCCTAAAGGTAATGAGGCTTTTACTTATTGATCACCTTTTATACCCCCAGTGTCTCTTTCCCTGCGTAAGCTGAGTCTCAGTTGTGACATAAAGTGGTTTCTAACCGAATTCATCGCCTTCCCGTTGACTGTACCCTTTCCCTTGAATACGAATTTGCAAGCAAGAAACCTATTGAAAGGTCGAGGGATAGAGAGAAGAAACATCCTGAACAGAATTGCTCTTGTTCCTTCTGCCACTTCAAGTTACTGACTTCCTTGCTGTCTCCGTGCATTCATTTGCATAATAGAGGTGATCATCTGGCCTTTATTATGGCAGATTGAGTGTAAATCGGTTACTGAAACATAAAATACATCCTAGGGAACTCTCTGCACACTGGCATACAAATGAAGGTCCTAGTGCTGCCTAGGGATACTGGAGGTGCCAAAAGAAAAATATTAGTGGTGCTGATTGATTCTCATTGTTACGGCTTGTATGAGAGGCTACAGGAGGATTTCACGATCTCGGTGAAAGAAGTGTTTCTTTTAGTTCATCTCCCTTCTCCCATTGCTGTAAAGTTGGTTAAGAGACTGGACTTCATATTTCAGTATATAACTTGCCAGCAAAACCATCCCCATTTTTGACACCCTCCTGGACTGAATCTCCAAGCTGGGAGATTTCTGCTTACATTGAGATATAATAATGTACTTAATGGCCTTATTTTAAGCACCAAACCTAATGAAAAGACCCTCCTGATCTGCAACATTTTACTGAGCCATTCTGCTTAGAATGTATTTTCGGTTTCTTTAGTAAGACCCTATTTTCCTTCTCAGCACAAAACTGGCTGCAGGCTTTTATTCCTAACATTTAGAAATAAACAGAAAAGTATCAACTACACCCCTACTCGGCCCTTTTGACCAGGATTCCCTACCTTTCATTTTTGCTAGAGCAGGCTAGGATGCCATGCTGCCTCTATCACTTAACAGAACTACTGCACATACACACTCAGTCCAGGACTTGCCAGGAAAAAGGCGCACATCTGTGCTGCTGTGCCTCCTTTCAGGAAGCCTGTCAGTTACTGCTGTAACCTTCCGATGGTCGATATGGTAATCCCTTTCCCTTTAAGTCTGCCTGTAAGAGATGATTTAGTGAACCTTTTTCTTCCCATCTGCTGCAACTGGCTGCCCAAGTTCTTTAAGACTCTCAGCAAATCACTTTTCACTAACATTCGAGGAAGTCACATCTCACCCACAGAAGGAGAGATTGACACTACTAGGTTGCAATCTCAGCAACTAATATCTTTCTCATGAGGTCTTGCATGAAGCACACTGGGGCATCTGTCGGCCGAGAAGCTGTGGTGTTGCACTTTAAGAGGAGTGTGTGTCATATTTGCCTCATATATCTGAAAATAGAAAGGGGCTAGGAAACTGAGTATTGCCAGTCGCAAATTTCAGAAAACATTAAAGCCGAAAACACAATGCTATTTTAAGAAGATGTGGGGCCAGGGAGTGCGAGTCTTTCTTCTATCCTTTGTTTTTTTCAAACTTTCTTGTTGATTTGGGCCATCTTTTAAAATTATTTCAACAATCGTAATGGCCAGAAACTTACTCTTTTGTAACATCTTTTATCTCTCTCTTTTTTTTTTAATTTTATTTGGACTTTAATTCTTGAAACTCTTGCAGTCACTGCTTGCCAGCATCCAAGTGCTGGCAACAACACAAAACAACACAAATTTCCTGGGTTTTATAGTAACTGGCAATACTGTTCTCCAGGGAGAAGCATTAGCTCTGTGCATAAAGCTTTCATTTCAAAGGACTGAAAACAGCCCTATTTCTTCTTTAAATTTTATCATATGCTCTCATTTTCATGTATTATGTCTTTATTAGTATAGTACAATATTTCTTTTAAAGCTTTTAATATTTTCAGGCTTTCTCCCATTTAAAATTCTAACTCTCTGCTATTTCAGTTAAACACTACACCGATTTTCTTGAAGCTGAGTCATTTTTGCCTGCAGTTCTAGCTCTGTATTTCATCAGCACCAGTAAGGGCTGTCCATCAGCAGCACACTACTTAAATCTGTACAAAAGCTATAATTGACTTTTTATCATTGATCTGGTGTTTCTAGAATATATTTTCACATTTTCATTCTCCTCTTTTCACTACAATTCATGTTACTCATCTCAGTACTGACGTGGTTGCAGCGCAGCTCAGCTCAGGTTGCTTTGGTGGGACTACAATCAATCAGACAAAAAAAAAAATAGGCTGCTCTCCAGATTCTTTACCTGGAAGAGACCGAGCTGATACCAATATTTTAATGCTCTGATTCACAATTTTAAGAGCAGGCAAAGTATAAATTCTTGAATAAAAACCTGAATGTGTTTGCTACAGAGATTACTAATCTCATCTGCAAAAACAGAATACTGCTATTTCCGAAACAGAAATTTTTGCTTGAAGTTCCTCCTTTTGTATCTTAGCTTCCAGACATTGTCTTCACAGGTCCCAGATTGTAACATTATAGTCTCACCTTAAGTTTCTGTTTACATCTGAGGCTCCCTTGTAGACAGCATTTGGCACAAATATATTACAACTAAACATGATGTTATTCTCTGACGTTGATGTATGGACACAGTATTTTATTATAGGTTGGATATAAAGGCCTGAAACATGTGACACAACTCCTCTCTTTCACCTTCATAAGGGTAAAAGAAAGGGTGCTCTTAATTATTTTCCTAATTTTATAAATGTGATTTGTTCCGCTCAAGCATATAAATATATCAGTAAAGAGCTACATCTTTTGAGGAGCCAGACGTCTAAAATTTCTCTAGTTACCCCTGGTCAATGAGATTGGAAGCCGGAATCAGTGTAAAACCAAATTATGATTCAACCTGGTAGAGTGACTGAAGTAATTCAGAGGCAACAATGAGTAAGGATGCAGGCAGAGAAGAGGACTAGAACAATATGGGTGAGATACAGAATTTGGAGGAGGTGCACAGGTCATGAAAGATTGTTTCAACCTGGGGTTTGCATAAAAGAAAAAAAGCTAAAAAAAGGAAAGTCAAGTCCTGACAAAAATGTAAAACATTGAAAAGAACACGGAGAACATACATTAACTATAAAAGGAGATGAAATGTATGGAAATAATTGAAGCAGCAGACTCATGGTTCCTGGTTCAGCAAAACAGCTACAGACTTAAGTTTCAGTGTGCTTTTCATTCTCACAGAAGCTAAATCGATGATTAAAATCCTGCCTGTGCTAAGATACTGAATAAATCCTATAGTAAGCATGGTCTCCTCCTTCAGCTTTCACTGAGCCATAGGATTCACTGCATCCAGGGAATTTAGACTGCTCAGTACTTCAAAATACTGCTTTTATTTAAGAGTACCAAACCCACAGTTACAAGATACAATTCGTCTTTACCATTTTTCTAACCGCTTTTACTTGAAGGATCTTAGCAGTACTGGGCATTGATCCAATAAGCATGAACTCGTTCAAGGGTAGAAGACAGTATGAGATCCTCCCTAATATTTTCCTTCTCTATGTTACCATGTTTAAGTAAGCAAAAAAATAAAAAAGCTTTTTTCCCCAGCATCCCGGAATTGTTTCACATATACAATGCAGTAAAAATGTAAAAGAAAATTGTTCTTGGAACTTAATGCTACCATTTCCCCCTGATAATGACTTTAGGCACAGTAAAATTAACAGATGTTTCTTACCAAAATAACCCAGAACTATATGTTAAGTGTTTATTCTGTTACAAAAACACAAACCAATCAGCAGCCGAATAACTCGAGTGTCAAATAAATGTGCTTTATGTACAATCATGAGGCTCCTATCTGAAGTGAATTAAAAATTAATCTTAGGTAAATATATCATGGTGGTTTTGTAAATGTGTTTCTGAGGATGAGATTAATTAGATCCATTGATGTGAATAACATACAATCAATACCCATTTTCCTTTCTAAAAGGGGGAAATCAAATCCATTCTGCAACTGGGACTTTGCCGTTATCTTTAAAAAATCAGCATGATAGGCAATTAAAATGGGAACAGACAAAAAATGAAAACAAAGAGAGGAGTAGAAGGATTTTTACTGAAAGCTGTAACAAAAACTAGAAATCCCAAATGAGATGAAAATGAGTAGCCAAGAGCAACAAAAGCTAGATCCTAAGGCCTAGATCCTGCTGTCCTTTAGTACCACGCATTTAGCTAATGCCACAGAGCATGCTGCGGGATTCTGGAAGTGTTTGCAAGATCAGGCACCAACCATTCAGCTTGGCTGTAGGTGAGTAGTAATAAAAATAATAATATAAAATATCATTTGAAATACCGTGTAAACTCCTGAAGCTCCAGAGATGTTTCCATTCTGTAGAACTCACGATAGCTTAAATTACTCATGATTTTTCATGGGTTTTCTTTGGATATTTAATTTAAAATACTATGTAGCCATTTATTAAAATGTGTTTTCCAAAAAGCATAATCATGGCAAAGGAGAAAATAACTTTTTCAGTAACAGCTTCTGTTTTAATTCAAATACTTTAACAATTAAAAATAATAAGAAAAGGGTGGGGGCTTGTTCCAGTGTTGTTGTAGCTATTAACTTATAAAGGTAAATTTCTATGTATTTCTTTATATACTATGAAGCCCAGACAGTTTTAGAGATGGCATGTTTTTTCCACAGCATATGTCAAACCCACCTGCTGCACTGGGTCCAGTTATTCACAGGCAGGACACTGAATCTACCCACGCTTAGGTAAAAGGGCTACTGACCTAATGAACACGGAAGTTAAAGATTTCCTTTAACATTAAATGATCTTTTCAGAGTGGTGCCAAGACATCCCTGTATTGTGGTATAGAAGTTTGCATTTTCAATATATCTGCTGGATGGTTCACTGTGTCCAGGAGTGTTTAATCCAACACAGCTTCACAAGAGTACTAAGAGGAACTAAAACAGAGCAGAAGACCTCATTCAGGTCCCTCACTCTGTACTGAACTTTACTCTTCTTAAACTCTTGTAAATGCTAGAATACATTTTGGTTAAAGAAAACTCTGCAATTTGGTTTAGGTTTTAGTATTATATGCTTAAAATTACTTGCATACTTAAGTATGATGTCTCAGCAGATTGCAAGATCTAACCTATATACTGGACTTTTTAGAACGCACTTCCACAAAGTTAATGTGCAACAGTGAAGCATATGTCTCTTGTTTTTCTGGTGTTAAGACCTCTAAAGTTATCAGCCAAATTTGACTATACTGTAGCTGTAATCCAAACAACTCTAAGAATATGCTCATTAAGCAGAGAGCATAATTCTTTTGGCTGGAATTCCACCGTAAGCAGTGGAATTTGCTTTCTGGAAAAAGAGGTAGAGTGATCTAATAATTCAGCAGATAGTAGAGAGAAACTGTGAACCTGAGTACAGATCTGGACTTGCTCACAAGTGATTATCTGGGAGCAGTGCTAGTAATAACCTTCAGGTGTCTGCTAACATCAAAAAGGAGACACATGGCCCTTAAATGCACATACAGCACTTGTATTAGCTGGGTGGGTGGGCCTGTGTATTCACTGTCACAGAAGAAATCTAGTGCATGTGTGACATTTCAAGATTTAAGGGATAAGAAGACGGAGGTGCTAGGAAAGCTCTAATGTGTTAATATAATGAAGTCAATAATTTGTTCTGCTTTAAATGCATTGTTTCTTTTCTTCAAGTGCAGAAGAATCAACCTGCTCAATAAATTCTTCCTTCAATTATAGAACACGGATCAGTAAGTACCGAAACTGGAAAGTTGAAAATCTCTTTTGGTCATTTGGAACATTCCCTGTCAGTGCAGGACTGTCCTCCACAGTACGTTATCTGGTGCCTTAGAATCATACAATCATCATTCAGGTTGGAAGGGACCTTCGGGGGTTATCTCGTTCAACTCTCTGCCCAAAACAGGTCTGATCAGATCAGGTTGATCAGGGCTACGTCCAAGGGAGTCCTGAACATGTCCAAAGATGGAGATTCTACAACTTCTCTGGGCAACCCGTTCCAGTGTTTGACCACCCTTGTGATATATTTTTTCGCCTTTCATCTGAAATATGGAATTTACCATGTTGCAACTTATGCCTGTTGCCTCTTGTGCTATCACTGTGCACCTCTGAGAAGAGGCTAGTTCCATCTTCCAATCCTGTCCTGCAGTCAGGTAGTTGTAGGCAGTGACAGGCTGCCTACGAAGGCGAAGACTCCTCTTAGCCTTCTCTTCTCCAAGCTGAAGGTGTGCATTTCTCTCAGCTTCTTCATGTGCATCATGTTCTCCAGTCCCCGACCGTTTTGGAGGCCTTCTGATTGACTCTCTCCTGTATGTCAATATTGTTCTTGTACTGGAGGGAGCACAAAACTGGACACAGTACTCAGATGAAGTCTTATGAAAGATCACTTCCCTGGCCCTCTTGTTAATACAACTCAAGACGCTGTTGGCCACCTTTGCTGCGAGGGCACACTGCTGACTTGTATCCAAATTGTCCACTAGGACGCCCTGGTCCTTTTCTGCAGAGTTGCTTCCAAACAGCCCCCAGCCTGTATTGTTGTGTCGGGCTATTCTTTCCCAGATGCAAGACGTCGCAATTGCTCTCGTAGGACTCCAAGAAATTCGCATCAGCCTGTTTCTCCAGACTGTGGAGCTCCCTCTGAATAGCAGCCCTGCCCTCCAGCTGAATTCAGCTTTCAAAATGCAATAAAAGAATGTAAAAGCTAGAGAGCCATGGTGGGAAAGAAGCCCTGTGCATCAGAAGCCTCTCAAGGGAAATGAGAGAACCAGATGGAGATGATAGTTTCATTTACCTCTAGACGTTACTTGTAATGGGAAAGAAACGTTACAGAAATGCTTAGTTGGCTAAGCGTTTTTCTATCAGCAGTAAGAAGTTGGTTTGATCTTCTGTCTTGCCATCTTGAAAAAAAAAATTAGTGCTGACTTCTTAAGATGCATTGGCAACTTGCCTTACAATATTGGTATTGTATGATTATATTTGTATTTGCTTCCCACAATATTTTAATTCTGTATCTGTTTTGATTTGATGACAGGGACAGTTCTAAGTCACAAACTAAACCAGAGTCTTTATTATACAGCTCTGTTTCCCCCAGAGGAGATGCCTGGGAGCTCTCACGGACCGAAATATGCAGTACCCTGCAGCTGGTCTAATTGAACCCATTTTGTGCTGAAATCTTCTTAGAAGAAGGAAGGTTCTGGAAGCCAGAGAGACCGTCTGGATTTATCTAATTCTTCAGATTTTTTTGTTGCATAAAAAGCACGTATTAAGACAAGCCATCCAAACCGTTGCATTGCTAATGGAACCATATTCCTAATTCTTTGGCTCAGTAGATTCCTTAAACCTTTAAGGCTTTTAGGGTGTATAACCTTTCATAGTTTGTCACCGCTTCTGTTGGGATGGTGTTCCCTTTGCAAAATGTGTAACCCAGGACTCCACATAAACCATCTGTGATCATGGAATGTTGCTTTGGGACAAGTGTCCAAAATAGATTAAGCAAATTCAGCCTCTGGAGGCTTTTAGGAATTCTGCAAGTTTTCACACCCCTTTTAGAAACAAACCCTCTCACAGATCCAGGTATCCTTTTTAGGTGAACAAATAAAAACCTACAAAACAGTCAAATCAAACTAACAAAACACTCCACACAGCCTTCACAACAGAAAATAACACAGGAGGAAACCTCTGTCAGGTCCACCAGAGACTGTTATTGATTTACGTGTAGGATGTTCAGATGCTCCTGTTAATGCATGGCACTACTAAGCCGCAAATTATTCAAGGAGCCATTTTTCCAGTACACAACAAATACCACTAATGATTAGTGATCTTAGGAATGTGGTCTCTGTAGTCCAGAAAGGATGTTATTGTAGCGATACAACTGCTTCACGTGACCTGTGGCACGACCTTCTGTGTCTGGTGAACGGAAGACAAAGGAACGCATATAAATTACTTTCGATTCATCTTCCATTATATGTTGCAGGATGTCTTGGTGACTATTACATCTTACAAGCTGACTTAAACCAGCCTCATCTGAGATATCCTTCCATCGACTGCTTTCACTGAGGTCTCTTCATGCGTTGCTAAAAAGGTTTCAAAAGGGGAAAAATATAAAATGTACTAAAACCCTCAGGTTTAACATTCCCTAAATATATGAGAAGCCACCTCCTGGCAGCTCTGGCACACTGTGGGCCAAACAAGTGTGCATCAAAATTTTGCTTTTTTTATTCTGGGGAAGAAAATCTGTTCTGGATTCTTCCATGATTTGGCACAAGTGGTATGGTTGATACGCTCAATGAAGGAGAGAGAATGCTCTGCATGTTTCTTTGTGAAAAAAAAACAGACAACTTAATAAACCCTGAGCATAGACTTGGCTGTAGCTCAGTTTTCAGCACCTTAACAAGGAACAGTAATGTTAAAACAATTAGTAAACATTCTCTAAATAGTTCTTCGGGCAACTCTGTGGACTGGATGAGACTGACTCCTGAGATGCTCTTCCTGCCATTTTGGTGTGGTCAGCGCTGGACACCACTGGCCAGGAAAGCAGTATCTGTTTCGCAGAGCTGTTTGGGAGAGGAAGTGGAGAACAATTTTTTCCTTAAGAAACTTTGTACAGTGGAACCACTGGAGCTGGACACCACCGGGACATGGGGTTGACTTGCAACAGCCCTTCCACAGCAGAAAGGATGACCCGCTGGCAGAGAGGCCAATCTTTGGAAGCTGTGGAGCCCCAAATCCCATCTACCTTGTGGTGAGAGTGTGTGTGGTCAGTGGAGGGCTGAGAAGGTTTCAATTCTGAAGCTGAAAGAAACGTGAAATGATGTCTTTGTGGGTCCCACTCACACCATTCCCCTCATCCCTTCATCCTTGCCGGGAGGACGCAAGGCTGGGACTGTGGCTACACAAGTGTGGACATGATGTTTCAGCAGCATTTGAAAAATACATTCATTTTGTCTACCACTGAAAGACACTTAACGGGGTGCTCCCTTCCATGATGATGATGACGATGATGATGGTATTACAAAGGTGATTCTTTGATCCTACCAGTGCTTAGGGTGTTTTTCCCCCCAAACGTATGCTTTCTTGACAACCATGGGGAACTAATTCAGTACAGCAACAGCTACCATCCGTCTCTCCAAATGTGCTGGTTTGCCTTCGTGATGTGATTTCAAAACTCGAAGGTCACTTTTTTTTTTTTTTTTTCCTTAAAAGTATTTATCCCCCACGGGTGAGTTTAGCCTCCAAAGGCAAGCCTCACGGATTACACGCCGTAAACGTCAAAAGCTAGCTGACAACAACTGGAATTGCGGCGTCTCGGGACTGGGTGGCCGGTGCCTCGCATTTCTGGAGCTGAAGTGGCGTTTCTGCGTGGCGATCTACGACACCCGTCTACCCTCCTCCATTAACGGCAGCGGTACTCGCGTTTCCAGGGAGTTTTGCTTTTCCGGGCCATGTTGCCTCGCTTAATCTCTACTCCGCCAAAATTCCCGGCCGACTCCGACGGGAGGACGGAGTGGGGAATAAAGAGGAAATTTAGGGGCCTACTCT